>PVHY01004255.1:0-36901 GCA_004024945.1 Uropsilus gracilis
ATAGATAGATAGATAGATAGATAGATAGATAGATAGATAGATAGATAAATAGATAGATAGATAGATAGATAGATAGATAGATAGATAGATAGATAGATAGATAGATAGATAGATAGATAGATAGATAGATAGATAGATAGATAGATAGATAGATAGATAGATAGATAGATAGATAGATAGATAGATAGATAGATAGATACCATAACCCATATCATCCCATGCAACCAAAGAAAGAGGAGATATAGTAACTTCTGTTCAAGATCTAGAAACTCCCTCTCTGAACCTCACTTTCCCACGTAAGAGTGAGGAAACAGCAGGCACAGTGATTCTATGCTTTCTACCAACCCAGCGCTGCTGTTTTGATGTAAGCAGTCCTTTATCTTGTCAGAAGCTCTGTGACCCCACAGGTGAGCTTTCTCTCTTCAACGAGTCTTTGCAATTATTCTAGCAACTCTAGGGGAAGGAGGACTAAGAGAGAAATTATTAGGACCAACGCCCAGACCAGAAATGGTACCCTCTGCATGTAATTCGGTGGTGCAAGTGAAGACAACCCAGCAAGAGAACATCCAAATTAGAAATGCCAATCAAAAGGCATTGCCGAATCCAGCCAATGCCTAACACCCAAGAGTCTGCAAATATCAGATGCCCCACTCTGCAGGAGAGGTGCTCAGGCGCTCCTTCTAAACCCTGTCATTATTGGCCAGACTACCTTGGTTAGGTCATTAACCTGTGTGAGTCTCACTTTTCTCAACTGCAGGAGATGTTAAGATCATCTACCTATGATCATTGAAAGGATTAGAAGAGAGGATAGATAAAAAATATTATAGTGTGTAGCACCTAAAACGTTCTGCAAACTATTTTTAGCTCACCTTCACATTTGCTCAAAAATTCATCATTTGCATAGTTTCTATGTAGACCAACTCATTGAGCAGAGAAAGAATGAGAGATCATGAAACTCAGTGATCACACAACGATAGCAAGTGCCCAAGTTGGGACTGAAATGCAGAGCATCTAACCACACTTTTAACACCCTCCTGCCACCAACCTGCCACCCCATCATGACCATCCCTACCCCTACAGCTTGCTAACCATTCTTTTGCTAATTTTGTTTCTATGTCCCCACTGTCCCTTATAGTGAGGCCTCATTAAACACATGTAGATAGAAAAATGAGTGTTAGTTCTTCCCCAGCTTCCCTAGAGGAACGTCATCCTATCCCGACTCCTGTTTTCTGGCTGTCCCCCAGGAACCCTGACACAGAGCCCCCTCTCTATCTTCTAGGCCCCTTGACCACCTGAAAATCCTGCCAGCTTCTTCTAGAGCTTTTGGCTGGAGTGAGCATTCCCGAACAGGGCAGTTGGGAAGGGTGGAGATGGAAAGGGATCCTAGGACTGTATTCTTGCAAAACCACAGGTGAGAGAACACCTAAAGGCAGGTAGGCATTACGGGGTATAAGAACCCTAGAAAACATGACCTCTTCATCTTTAGTCCTGATCTCTCCAGGCATGACCTAATCTGTGTTCCTGCTATACTGACCCAGAGCAAGTGTTCCTGAGGGGCTAGTAGGGGTAGAGGGGGGACTAACAGACTGTATGCATGTAATGGACACAAGAGCACCCTGAGTGGGCAGTACTCTGCATGTGGCACCTGGGGATACCAACCCTAGGGGAGGAGCACTGGCCCTGCCTGACACCCCCAAATTATTGAAAACAGCAGGAAGTGCTTAGAAGGAATAAAGGAAAACAAAGGGTTCTTGGAGTCCCTGTATTCTTTCCACCTGTACTTTTGTCCTAGATACAAAAGTTTCAGAGAAAAATAAAAGTCTCACAGTCTAAAGGGAGATGAAAACCACCCTCAAAATCATCACTTCGAGGTGAAGGAATGGAACCATGCCATGGTCACACTGTGAATCAAGTTTGAGGAGAAAAGGAACCACTTGGGATGAGTGGGGCCTCAGAAGCTTCAACCTTCCATGCACCATATCTGAGAAATACCTCAAGACAGACATCAGTAAAATGAGGAGAGACTAAAACAAGCAAGTAAGAGAAAAATAAGGGGGAAATAGCACAACTCAGTGGAGGTCAAAGGAGGAAAGCAGCCCTAGAATTTCATTGCATTGACAACAACCTGTCCAGTGCAGAGCAGAAATCCATGAGTTCCAAGGAAAAGGCACCCCAAGGAGAGAGGGGGTGGGCAAAGGTGCTTGTGATATATGCACAGATAAAGAAGGTCAAAGCCTAGAGTCAGTGAAGAGCCACTAAGACTCCCCTAGGAAGAGAGTTAAGCTGAGTCCGTGAAAGGCCAACCCCACACAGAATGGAAGCCCTGGCCGGAAGACTTGATGGCATTAATAACCTAGAAAGTGCAACTAAAGTAAAAATAAAGCACCATCGCTCACTTGCTAAATGCGGCATGTTGTAACCTTGCGCTAGTTGGGGGTGTGGCAGGGAGAAGTGGCTTTCCCTCAAGAGTATAAATGTGTGCAAGCTCCTTCAAGGCAAGCCACCAGTCCCTGAGGACATCATCAATGACTCGGCTCTGCCTTGTCACTTCCTTGCCTGTGGCTCGCTTACTAGATGCCAGTTGCAAGGGATCCTGGAAAACCAGACTGAAGGGGGTCAGTGACTGGCCCTGCCATGTGAAACAGAGCAGAATGGGAGCAGGTGTGGCAGCAGACGGGCAATGACCATCTTGCTTATTTTCACTTGTGTTTTATTTTTGCAGGAACCATTTATTTGAACTGCCATGTGGATCTAGTGTAGGAATAGAATTCAGTGTTTATCTGTTTTCCTGTTGATGAACATTTAAGCTGTTTTCCAGCTTTATGTCCTTTCAGACAGTAAAAAACGTGCTAGGGAGTGACTCCCTGTGGATATATATGTACTCCTCTCTGGAATAGATGCCTAGAAATGGAATTACTACCTCCAGAAGATAGAAAGGGAAGGAAAAGGAATAATCATGGTGTTTATTCTTCATGCTCTGCTATGGGTGAAATTTCTAGAAGTGGTTGATCCCCTCTGCCCTGAAGCTTCTGCTTCTACCAGGCATGAGGCTCCTGCTCTTACCAGGTGGCTCCTGGACTACAAGGTCTCCAACTTCTTCCTCTGTCCCTGGTGCCCTAGACCTGGCGCAGTTTCCAGCAGTCCCAGACTCTGGTCAGCTCACCTTTCAGCTCTTGTACACCTTAATAGCTCGTTCTTCCCAGTACTCAAAGTCCCCCATGAATATCTACCTGGTCTGGAGTTTGTTGACCTGGCTGGAGTTTGGATTTTTGCATAAAAGCCAAGAATCGTATACAGAGGGGTGTCCTGACTTAGTTTCTGACCTAAATCTGTTAAGTCAGCTGCGGTGTGGCGGTTAACCTGGAGGAGGGCAGGAGGGGAACATGCAGCTCCCTTGGGAAGCTGATTGAGAAGGGGACAGACAGAAATGCCGGAACTTGTGGTATATTTCAGTGTTTGGTGTGCAGGTGGGAGGAGAACGATGCCCATATTTCTGACTTTGCTAACTGGATGCCAGTGCTGCCATGTCTATGGTGGGAAAGACAGGTGTCCAGAGCCATGGATTCCTGAACCATGAGAATTCTCCTTCTCAAAGCACCATTCTCTGCCAGGTACCCATCTGGAGGGAGCTATAAATACTGCATTGGAAGTCACCTTTGTAAGGCTCACGGGGCTTTTCTTAAAAATAAATGTGACAGTCACAATAAGGGCATTTCTGAGGTCCAGCTCCCTTTTCTACTGATCAAAAGCAAGATTCCTGCACCAGCTGGCTCACCTGCATCATAGCAGAAAACAATAGCAACCACCCACCGCGTCACCATGTAGCAGGCGCTAAGACGGTGTGGTATGCACCTTCTAGCTAACTCTTTGAAATGGGACTCAGCCATCCTAGTTTGATTCCAGGACCCGATTAATTCTGGCCTCCCACACTGTTGGACTTGTATTTCTGAAGACCCACGCCGGGTAGAACTATTACATCATGTTGACAATATAAATTAGACTGATTAGGGGCTGACAACATCATTAGGAATGATATACTACTTAGTAGCTGGCATTATTGCCTGTTAAATTTATATGTGACAGACTGCTTTCTATCTCTGCCCAGTGACACTTTGGCACCAAGCCAATTCATAGGAAATGCCATGATGTGAACCACAGGCCAACCATTAACTGCCCCCAGGAGATCTCTCAGGCCTTCCAGCCTTGCTGACAGATTGGCCTTTGGTGAAATTGTGAAGTGGAAAAAGCTTATCTTTCTCCCCTTTGGGAGTCTGGGAATCTCCCCTGACTCCCAGCTCCCCCAAAGAGACGTACATGGGAAAGAGGACTCACCTTTGCACCAAAAAGCTTCCCTTTTAGTCTAACTTTGTGGAATGCCGTTCACAGACCAGACGGGCTCTTGCAGTTAAGATGGAGCAAACTCCATCTTGCCTTAATTGCCTCTGGCAAACTGAAGACAAAATCTAGCATTAAGATCTTCTAAAGATGTAATGGTACCACTGCCCCTCCAAAAATATTGACCTATAAAAATTCCTCTTAACAAAAATAGTAACCACCTATGAACAATTCCCCTGCTACTTCTCAATTACTTCTCAAAAATTAATATGTTAACCAATTTTATTACCCTCCCTCACCATTTACCTTCCTTTAAAATGGATCCTAAATTTTACCTGCCTAAACCACTTTTCCCTTTTGTCTAAAACCTTTATAAAAACTTGTAAAGTCATTACAATTTGCTAAATAATGCATTCTTTCATTCAACTCCAGCTTCTATAGTTGTGTCCATCTCTCTCGTCTGTCCTCTCCTGTACCCTGCATTCAGCTCTCAACATAACTTCATTTTTTTCTCTCTGAGCTTCTGTTTTTCTCATATAAAAAATAAGATAATTGAAATCACTTGACCTAATTGTAGTTTGGAGTTTTTCCCTATAGAGTGAAGGAATCTGTGACTATGAAAGCCTTTTCTATCAGTTAGCTCTTGATGTGTAACAACCATCCACAAAATTCTCAGTATCATAAAATAATAGATAGGTATTTCCTTCATCTATGTGTCTGTGAAGGAAAAAGGCTGCCTTCGTTAAGCTGGGATGGGCTGAGCAGTTCCATTTCAAGTTGTGGGTTTGGCTACAATTGGCTTCTTGCCACCAAGCTGAGGACTGATCTACTCCTTATATGTTTGCTCCTGAGTACAGTATGATGAGGAAGTATCTACATTGAGAAGAACTTCTCATGGTAATGTTATTCAGAGATGTAAGAGGGCAAGATCAGGGGCACAGTCACAATTCAAGCGCTTGTTTGGATCAAGTCTCTTAAGATTCCAAACTGAGTCACATGGTTGAGTCCACAGCAAAGGAGGAAGGAAGTAAATGAGTGGAGGTGAACAGGAGAAGGACTTTTTTTCATCTTAAACCACTTCCTTTTTTTCTGCAGTAATGTTTTTTGCTTTAAAAATACGATGGATATTAGTGTATATCAAACTTCTTTTAATATTGTTCACACTGTAGAAATTTTCCCAAACTTTTATTTCCAAACTTTCTTTATCATTGTATTTAAGGTATATCTTTTAAAAGAATTATGTCACTTTAAGAAGCATTTATCTTTAATTTATGCTTTTTAATCTTTTCATTTTAATTGAAGTATTTAATCCATTGACATTTAAAATAACCACTCATATACTATTTTTATTCTATGTACCATGTCTCTGTTATCTTTCTACTTAATTTACTTTTTTCAGTTTCTAAGGAAAAAAAAAAGCAAAAGCAAAATGCCTACTGTCCATATTAGATTTCCTTCACTCTCTTTTCCCAGCCCTCACCCTCTAGTAGCTTCAGTTCATTATCAGTGTCCACTCTTTTATTTTACCTTGTCAGGTCATCCCCTTTATTTCCTATATTACCCCAAAATATGAATCATTTGTCTTTACCTTTCTGACTAACTTTGCTTCACAAAATCCCTTCATGTTCTTACCATTTTGCTTCAATTTTATTTGCCAATAAAACTTCATCTTTTCTTATAGCTGAATAGTATTCTGTTGGATATATACCATATCTCCTTCATCCAATCATCTCTCAGTGGACATTTCTTATTTACTTTCATATCTTATTTACTGTAAAATAATGCCGCAATGAACACTGTGATGCATAGAACTATTCAAGTTAATGAATTCATAGTCTTTGGATAGACACCAGAAATGAGATTGCTATATTGTATGATATTTCTAATTTCTATTTTTTAAGAAGGGAACAGATTGCTTTCCAAAACTGCACATGCTGATTTACATTCAGGGGTGACTGTTTCTTGAAACTAATCTACCATAACCATGTACTGTACCATGTGAGAAAATATTGTTTCTTATCATTCTCCTCAACCTCACCATGGACCAAGAAGCCAAACAACTTGTTTTCTATCTAGTGCCTAAACAACACAGTGAACACATGGTTTTGCTACAGTTAATCAATCCAATTGACCATGAACCCCCGGGATTATTTGGTTGTTTGGGTGGGACCAGTGGAACCTGTCTGCAGAAGCTTCTCCATTTCAGATCATGAGTCTTGTTTACGCACATGGTCAGCTAGGAAATAACCAACTCCATTCCCAGTGGAGCACTTTTTTCCTTAGTCCTAATTCATTCCTGTTGGACTTCCTCAGACTGGAAGCTCTACAACAAAATACATTTACACAAGCCTTGGCAGGTAACCAAATATTTTCATAGCTAGAAAGGCTTTTCCATCTTTACAATACTTTTTAATCATGTCCATCTCATAGATAAGGACACTGAGAGCCCAAGAGCCTCATGTGATATGATATAAATCACACCAATGAGTGGGAAACCTGGGATTTGAATCTTAACCTTCCTTATTTCAGAGCCCCTCCCCAATCTGTGGCCAGTTCCTGATGACTCTGTCCTGACTCACTGCCTGACTCCTTAGTGCTCCCCAATGTAATGTCAGCCCATATGACAGTCTAGCTACCACAATAGTTTAATTTCAACCATTTATGTGAACAGAAATTGCTCACTAAAATTTAATGGGTAAATTTCAGTCTTCGTAAGCAGTTAATTCAATGAAGACATGGCCCAGCCAGTCAGTAGTTACTCCAGCTATTTCTGTGCGGCCAGCCCCCTAGATAACAAAGAATGCTCCAGCATTCCAGGCTGTTTTAAATTCACATTTCTTCATTATTATGTCAAGGAAAGTCATTATGTGACTGAAGAAAATGCTTCCTGTCTAGAAAAATAAAACGCAATCTTGTGCAGTAGATTAGCATTTTCTGTCAGATATTAAATGCAGAGCTTTTAAGGAGCATGATTTCTGAATTATGTGGTTTGATGATTATTTAACCACATTGGCTGGTGATAACTATTTATCTCGTCCAGAAAAACACAGTTCAACAAGCCCTTCCTCTTGTGCCATGGACCCCCTCAGAGGTTTCTCCTAGGAACTGGACTCTCAGAATCCTACAGACAGGGTAGGGGTGAAGGGAGCTAATAGAAGTGTGTTTCTCTAGCTAGCACTGATGCTTACAGTATGCACAGAATTTTTTATACATCTGCAAGTTGGTAATGGGTTAGAAGTTGTTGGGCTTCCTATATTTGGGTGATGTATAGAAGAAGGGGGTGCGTGTGTGCATATGTTAGAAAAAGACATGAGACCAAGGGAAACCAAAGACCCCAAACTGTTAAGGTGTGCGTGGTCTAAAAAGGGTCTGGTAAAAAGAGAGTAGACTCTTAGCATGAAAGATGTTTAATTTGTATTCAGAGAGAGAAAGAAGAAAGAATATTCCTAATAAAACTCTGAAAATCACCCATTGCCTCTGAATAAATGCCCAGCCAAGTGGACTTGGATCAAAGCAATGATGCCTAAAAGCTTGCCACAAGTTTAAGGCACCATTTGGTAGGGAACCACAAGAAAGGGGTTAGGCAGGTCCCAGAAAGCTGGGCTAGAAAGAGAGACCTGAGATTCAAAATCCACCATATAATTCACCATGATTCACTTCTGCCAAGGACAAAGAGCAGAATCCCAATATCTTTCACCCACATCTCTTTTCCAAATATCTCTCCTGTCTCTAACCTCACTCAGCCTTCTCCCCTTCTCTTCATCCACTTCTAATATTAATCCACTGCACTCCTTCCCGGCTGCCCCCATTTCAGCATGGCATGCAGGGAATTGTAGTTCAAGGCTATTGTATGTAAGTGGGAGTGGGGAAAATGGTGTCCACTCACTGTGCTGTGATGTTCCTCTCCTTTTCACAGGTGTTTTCAACAAAACAGAGAAAAAGATGCAGAGATACACAGGTATACAGATAGAAATCTTAGAAAGGTTCTTTAAGTCAATGGGCCATGAGCTTTCAGGCATTTATCTGTCCACACCTTATCTGATTTTCCGTCTTCAGTGCCTAGAACTCATATGTCACTGTAGCTTTGTGTCTGACTGCCACACTAGTGAGAGGGCAGTGGTAGATGTAGTGAATGAGTGGACAGGGCTCAATCTGGATTATATTCACTGTCTTATGAACCCCTAGACCAATGCCTAGCACAGAGATGCCATGCAGAGCATCTTACCAGATCTTGGATCTTGTATTACTCTGCACTGAGCAGTCTCTAGAGCAAAGAAACCTAGGAAAGAGACAGAGGAGCAGACTGAGTAGGAAAGGTGATGCTTCACCTGGAGAAGAAAAGTCTCACAGCCAAGGTCACTCCCAAGAATGACTTTCTTCCCAGCTTTGGGGGAAGGAAGCTTGGTAAGCAAATTTTGAAGTGAAAAGGAAATGCTTAAAGCTTCTGTGCAAAGAAGGAATGTTTTGCCCTAAGAGTCTACAATCCCCTTCAACAGTGTGTCAGAAGAGACATGATTTTGGGAAAAACACTAGAGAGGTAAGTGTTACATCAGAAAGAAGATAAGAAGATAAGAAGAGTGAAATAGGTGACCTCAATGTTCCCTGACAATCTTTGATTCATCATCTGTATTTGATTGATTTACTTCTACTGGTTCAGAGAAAGCTGAATCAGATTCCATGGATTAAAAACATGTTGGATTTGACCTTGAAGACCCTGAGATGGAGATTACTATAGTTAGAACAGTTTAGATGGAACACCATCTGTAAATAATCATATTACATTGTTTGATAGAGAGTAATATATCATAGGCACATGAGAGGTATGGGGGCAGAGTTCAAGGCTACCAGAGATCCCTAGAGAAATGCAAAGAGGTCAGAACAACCAGAAAGATCTGCCTGGAAGTGGCAAGATTGAGAGTCTGGAACATTCAGGAAGCATGACTGATTGAGCTGATAGTATAGAAGTGGAATATGGAACTCTGAAAAACGGAGAAGGGGTTAAGGAGAGTGTGAATGTAAAAAAAAGACCTGAATAAACCAGGAGTTAGGAGAGAGTACGGTCTCTCTCCAGGGTAAGAGATGAAGTGGGGGAGGGAGAAGATGACATCAATCCCAGGAGAAAGCAGCACCTCATTGGCTTCTTGATGAAGAACTGCCAGCGGCAGAGTTCTCACATTTTAGCAGTGATGGAGACAGCCACGGGTTCTGACGGAGGTAGGAGGTGGGTGGAGGTTTCAGAAGCAGACAGTCCTGCCTGACAACATAACTGCCACCTCTCAGGGAGTATGGTCGTGGCTGCACCATAGAGGTTTAGTTTCCCTGACTGTAAAATGGGGTTTAAGAAAATTTCCCCAGGGCTGGCATGAAAATCAGATGGCATCATAGGTGTCAGCATGATTGCAAACTCTGAAATGTTTTGGGGGCACCTGCTGATGGTAGAGCCTTTGGACTGGAGAGTGATGGCACTTGCCTTCAGGAGCCTGGGCTCCGAGTCTGGCCTCCCTCACCATCAGGCTGCATACCCCTTATCCAAACCTGCTCCTCCTTCAGGAATTCACCACAACTGCCATCCACACAGCACCTCAGATCAACTCCCTAGACACTGCTTTCCTTACCCCATCACCCAACACCTCAGAATGCTCCGCAGACCTGCCTCCCAACATATTCTCAACTGGCTCCTTTGACCAAGTCCCCTAACACCACTCCATCCATGCAAGAATGGAGTAGCCACCATGCCAGTCACCCTACAAGCTCTTCTCACTTTTTCAAAGCCTTCCCCTACAAAGTCACCAGGTATAAAGCAAGCATAAATCAAGTTGTGTTCATCTTCTTAAAATCCTCCAGTGGCTGTACTTGCACTAACTACAATAGCCAGGATTTGGAAGCAACCCAAAATTCCCAAAATGTATGAATGGATGAAATGTTGTGGTATATTTACACAGTGGAATATTATTTAGCAACCAAAACTACAAATACAATGCATTTGTTATAACATGGATGAACCTAGAAGGAACCATACTAGTGGAAATAAACCAGAAAGAAAAGGACAAAACTGGGTGGTCTTATTTATAGGTAGGATATAGGGGGGAAAGGGGCAAGAAAAGGTCAAAACTAACAAGACAACAGAACTAATGCAAATAGCTAAGGAGAGAGAGGAAGGGAGAGGAAAATCAGGGGAGTGATGAGCACAAAAGATTGTGCTGATGGTTCACAGGTGATATGGTGGTAGGAGAATCTGGGGGAATACAGCAGTGTAAATATATATATATATATGCATATATATATATATATATATATGAATTAAAAATATATTTTTTAAAAAGCCTCCAGTGTGTCACAAGTCAGCTGTGGTGAGATTGAATGGTCCCATGGGGAGGGTAAGGGTTGAATTCTAGACAAAACTCGGGCAGAAGGGCTCACAGCCTCTCTCTGGGATGTGGCCTTGAGTTTATTTAGAACCAGACTTTTATAGAAAATATGAAGCAATTAGTAACAAAAGATGGTTTTGATTCAGGGTCACATGTATACAAGAATATCTTTGCCAGCAAGTACAGTCTAAACTGCTCAAGTTTGGTCAAAGTGTGACCTGAAGGAGGTATCTTTCAAAGATTGTTCAGTGGACAGCCAAGGTTACTTTGCTTTCCCTCCATACCCATTAGGCAAACACTCAGTAACTTATCAGAGCAGGCCAGAAATGAAGTAACGAGAACACAGTTCTCTACACCAGTGGCTTCCTAGTGCCCTAGAATAGAAATAGAACTCCAAGTGGAAGCCAGGTTGCACTGGGTCAAGGCATGAAGAACACTTTAGGACACAAGAGCTAAGAGCACAGAAACCCCTGCAAGAAGCATGGTGAGAGGGAGAAAGAGGGAGAAAGAATTAGATCTGCAAATGGGAAGACTCTCAATGTGCTTTTGTTACTTTAGAAGGGATGGACTGAAGCATGCTAAAAGCTAAAAGGAAGTGCCAGTGCAGGGAGAGGCTGGGTGATTTATTTAGGTAACGAATGACTCCTGTTCTCAGAGGAAAAGACTTGGGGATCATTTATATTGTTCGTGATGGCATTTCTGCCCCAGATAAACCTATTTTTGTCAACTCTCAAAAAAATAAAATAGAGCCTTCTCATCAATGCTTGTAAGACACTCTAGGAACTGGTGCTACCTCTCTCCACCTGTCTGTGCATGTCCCCCTGCTCACCCACTCCAAGCCCAGGAGAACAGGATTTCCCTCCAAGAAGATCACAGGAGGACTTCTCAAAGCACAGGTGTCAGATCCCCTCCTCCATGCCCTCTCTTACACCCTCCCCTTCTGAATACTCAGTCCAATAGCCACCAGGGCAGTAGAGCAAGGCTGGCATCTGCAGTGAGGCAAAGGCAGCTGTGGTGGCCCAGGGAAAGGCTCAGGAAGGGAAGACATGTAGGGACTCTCCACACAAAAAAGCATCAACAATGGGAAGCAACATGGGACATCAATATACAAATGGGGTGAAGAAATTGCCATGCTGGGCCGGCAGAAGCATGACGTGACAGAACAAGATGGGCTGAGGATGTCATGTGAAGGTAAATGGCCTGGTGCTGGGTGGACTGAATGAGCTCATCCATTCAGGGCAAAACCAGATGTAGGAGCATTGCCACAGACAGGAGGCTAGTCAGAAATGTAAGAGCCCAAGTAGAACAAAGGGCATCAACAGGGTTAGGGGCTCTAGCCTGGAGTGAGAATTTGGAGCCCAGAGAGGATAGAGGGTCCCATGCAGCCAAGAGAAAGTTGATCATATTCAGGAGGGCTGATCATATAGACAGAAAACAGAGGCCAGAAACTATGGATTGCATTATGTTACCCATACATGGTCACATATTTGAGTTCCAACCCAGAGGTATTGACCTCAGAGTGTGACAACTTAGAAATTCAGCTGTTGCCACTGTAATGAAGATGAAATTATACTTCTTTTCCTGATCCAGGATGGCTGCTGTTCTTATAAGAAGGTAAAATATGAACAGACATGCAGAGGGAAAATGTGAAGGCAGAAGTCATGGTGGGGCATCTGCAAGCCATGGGAGCAGCAACAAGGTGCCAGAAGCTGGGAGAGGCATGGAACCTCCATACTGCCAACAGGCAGAACCAAGCCTGCTGGTACCTGGATCTTGGGCTTCTGGTCTCCAGGACTGTGAGTCAAAATGTCAGTTAAGCCACTGAGTTTGTGGTGTTTTTGGTGTTTTGTCACAACAGTCCTGGGAAACTTGGCCCAGCTTGGCCATTATCGGGGAAAGGGAAGCTCAATACTGAAAAGATGGAAACAAGAATGAATACCATGGTGCTGCACGTGAGTTGAATGTATCAAGGTAAACTCAACATTTAATGACAGATAATGTAAATGTAAATGTAAATATAATATGTATGTGTATATAAGATATGTTTGTAGGCATACACCAATCACACTAAATAGAGCATGATACATTGTAATAGGGTGGTTCCTAAGGAAAGGGAGGATTCCAGGTTCCTTGTTCCACACAAGGAAGGTTGGAGCTGAGCAGGGAGGAGACCAGGAGAAGGAAGGAAGGCAAGAAGGAGGCCTGGAGCTGGTGCATGGAGCAGAGAGACATGTGAAGAAACTGTTCTTGCTTCTTGGCCTTGGACTGGTACCAAGAACTTGGGGGACATACAAGGAGAGACTTGAAACTGATGTAGGTGAGAGATGAGTGGGGAGATCAACAATGACAGCTTTTAGCTTGATTTCGATTTTGTTCCTTTCATCCCAAACTTGCCTGGTCCTTTCTGCCCCTTTTCTATAGGTCCTCACCATAAGAAGCCTTAGATGTGTGGCAAGATTTCAGACCTCAGTGGTCCTGCTTTGGACCAACCCTGTTTGGCTGAGCATTTACCCACAAGATGATTAACTTTGGGTGCTTGATTTGGAAATTGTATTCTTTGTCTTTCCCTTCTCTTTATGGCACATTAATTGTAATAAAATTCATTTCCATTAAAGCTCTTACACACTAGAGTCTGTTTTATCTTGATGTGGTAGATGGTGGAACCTATTTAGAGCCTGCAGGTTTGGGGGTTCTGGGATACCCCTCTCCAATACCTGAGACAATATAACAATATGGTATAATAGAATACACCGTGCAGTGTAATAGCCTCATATGTATTTCTTTGCTCTTAATTCTCTGAGAATGCCTAAAACCAATGACAATGAACAGAGCTAACACCATGATCTTGACTGAAAATACCATTTTCCACTAATAGAAAAGAGGGTCCTTGGAGATATGCTGATTTCAGGTGTGTGACAAGGAAGACACCAGATGAACTGAGAATGTCTTGTCAAAGAATGGTGGGGGCAAGCAAGACTACACAGGGAGCTGCTTGTGGACCACTACAATCAGAGAGAAGGTCTTTTGTGCACCAAATGAATCCTGGCAGTAACAGATCATCTCCCACTGACTAACATGGGAAACCGCAAGTCACATAGGTGTAAACATGAATGCACTGGAAATGTAAGGAATAAAATAATTGCATCATTTCACAGTACCTTCCTGCAAGTCACATCTTTATTGCAAAGAGAAAAAGTAGCTTCTCAGTGGACAAGGCTAGCAGTCACCACCTTAATTAAGTGATCAAAGCCCTCATCTCCAGTCATAAGACAAATTGAAGTCATGTGCCACCTGAGTGGCCTGCAGTGTCACTTCTGTGCTATTTCTGCCAATGATGCTTAATGAGGAAGCATCAGATAGACCCAAAATAGTGCCCTGTAACCTTCAAAAGTGTCAGGGCCTTGAGAGTCAAGGAAAATCTGAGGAAGCTTTGCAGACAAAAGGAGACTGAAGGGGCCTGAAAACTAAATGCAGCACGTGATCTGAAAGAGCTTTTTTGCTATGAAATACATTACTGAGACAACTGGAGAAATTTGAATAGGCTCTGAGGACTAGGTGCATCGTTGTGAGTCTCCTAATTTTGATGGCCGCACTGTGGCTGTGTAGGAGAATGTCCTTATTTATAGAAAATTCGCATTTAAGTGTTGGAGGGTGATGGTGCATCAAGTCAGCACTTTGCACTCAAATGGTTCAAGAAAATGGAAATTTTATTTCTGTACTTGAAACTTTTCTGTCAGGGTGACTACAGCAAAAAAAAAAAAAATCACCAACAGCAGATTCCCAGCCTCCACCCTGCAGGGTCTGATGTAATGGCAGGATCAAAGCAACTGCATACAGCCATGTCCACAGTGCTCTGGATGCTACTGGTCCTTGGAGCAGTGAGTCTGTGTTTACCGACTTTTCTCTGTTTTGGAGTCACCAGCCCTACATGAGCAAAAGTCCTCTGTGGCACACCTTCCATCTGCAAAGATTTTTCTCTCAGATCTTTCAAAATTAATTCCCTTGTGCCATTGGCATCCCAACCCCAGCACCACAAGCTCAGGGAGGCCTTCCCTCACCTCTCATGTCCTATTTTTTCTATTGCATTTTATTTTCCACATTTGTGACCTTCCTGTGGTTGCTGTGACATATCACCACAAATCTCGAGACTCAAAACAGCACACACATGAAGTCCCACCACTCTGACACATTAGAAGTAAGACAGGGTCCACTGACCTGAGCAAGGCTGTGTTCCTTCTGGAGCTTTAAAGGGACCATGTCCATGTTGTTTACAGATTCTAGAGATGTGAAACCTGCTCTGCCCAGATGCTTCGACTCTGGCACGGCCCCTTGCTCTGTCATCTGAAAAGCATTCATGCATCTCTGCACCCTTGGCAGTACCAAGATCTTCTTCTGAAGGACACATCTCTCTCCTCCTTCTACCTTTCTCCTTCTACAGCCAGTGTAACACTGAGCCCACCCATCATAGCCTTATCTTCAGGTCAGTTGATTAAGAACTTGAATTACATCTGCCACCTCCATTCTTTTTGTGAGTAACTTAATCTATGTGCCATTTCCTGGGATTAGGACCGTGACCTCTTTAGGGGGGCATGATTCTATTTCCCACATACCATCTGGAGATCTAGCATTGCCTGGAACTATTATTTTCTGAAATCCTTGCATTATTATGCTTTCTTGTATACTTGTTGGTTGAACAGCCTCCAGTTGAACCAGGCAGATCTTAAAGTCTTCGCAGGCACATTTTCTGGTTTAAATCCTGATTTCAAACAAGCTACAGTAAAATGTCAGTTTACGTCTTCTGAGCCTAGGTCTTTTCATCTATAGAGTAAGAATTGTACTTGTACTTTCCTTACAGGCCTTCCTCGATGATTAAAGGAAAAAGTGAGATTTTAGCTCATATCTGATACTAACCATGAGCTAAATATATATTAATTAATGTATTATTGATCTCGCTGAAATCACTCTACAGTACAAGGAGAGAGCAGTGTTGTACTTGGTGAGCAGCAGCTTCGTTGTCACTGTTGACCTCACTGTTAGGTAAAGGATGTGCTCTTCTAAGGCAAAGCTCCCCACCCCAACCTCTTCTGCATTCTTTGTCCAGAGATGCTACAGCAAATTGCCGCAAACCTAGTGACTTACAACACAAATTTATTTTCTCAGCATTCTGGAGGTCAGAAGTCTAAAATGAGTTGTCAGGGGCTAAAATGAAGGTGTCAGCAAGGATGATTCCTTCCGAGGGCTCCAGGGGAACAGCTACCCCAAGCACTCCCCCTCCAAGGAGCCAGCCCTCCTTGGCTCCTGCCTACTGCACTCCAACCTGCATCCATGATGGTATCACCTTCTCCCTCCACCCCCCACGTCTGTAGGGAGCTGTGCTGGAGCGAAACTGCCTGTCTGTGTTTGCCCCTCCTCCATTATGCTCAGGGTTGGAGGCACTAGACAAGGCTGAGTGTGGTCTTTTAGACACAGAGACCTCTGGTCTCTTGCTGTTCCTTGTCTCCTGTCCTCCACATGGTCTCTACAACAGTGAAATTCTAGCCTCAGCTTTTCTAAGAAAACTTGCCCCAGACAGTAGTATCAGCTCTCAGCAGCTGCATCTTTTTACACATAGACTCTGAGCATGCAGGTGCACAGGAGCACATGCATTGTTGCCTTTCTAGGCAATCTCACTCTGGACCTGCCTCAATGGATGTGGGCCTCCCCATGAGAGCAGGAAAGATGCATGAGGGGAGAATGCCCCTTCTTTTGGAGTTCTAGGGAAGAACCCATCGATTTGAGAAGACCCAAGAATAGAGCAATATCCCCCACACCACAAAGCTATCTTGTTTTTTCCCTTCTGGATTATACCCTGAGGGCCTCACCTATATCCCAGGACTTGAGAGAAAATCAAACTAACCACCTGATGTGACAGTGCCTTGTACTATTTGGGTCCTGGGGTGTCAGCCTTACCACCCCCATTATCTAGTCAAATTCAGGCCTGTGCCTCCTATGCATGAGAATTGATGGTATACACATGTGGGGTTAACCGGGGCAGCTCTGGACTCCTTGGAAAGTTGGATTTTCCTGCTCTTCTCCTGCACTGAAATTCCTGCAATTTCTAATCACCCTCCCATTCTAATCAAGCCATTCATTTATTCAAAGATAGTCTACAAGCCAGGTGCAATTCTAGGTTCTAGTCATCTAATAGTAGGCAATACAGACCATCTTTTTCTTCATGTACTCACAGTCTAAGTCCCTCAGAGTTTACTTTAGCTTTTAGTGTGAGCAGTGGGGTGAAAATATGAGCAGCAACTTTGGCAAGGGATAACCAGGCATGCTAAGTCTAGTCTCTCTATAATTCTTAAGTCATATGGAAGGATTACAGGTTTCTCAGCATAACTATAGAGAGTTATGTGTTTGCCCGCTTGAAACATAAACATGTACAACCACATCTGCACATGCATGCAAGCACACATGCACACATTTTGCAAATATCTTCTGGACAGCAAGGATTCACTGAAGCCCTTTTCTATGGGTGTCAGATCAGAAATCATTCTCTCCACCAATTCTATCCAATCCTAGCAAACTTCTACCTTCTTCCCACCAGACTTCCTTTCCCAGAGGCCATAGAATCAATGACTTAAGAAGTTTGGAGATTGCTGAATAATGGCTCAATTTCATACCCAGCCCTGTAGAAACCCACAGGTGAAAAGAAAAATGACAGATGCTAACTCAGGCAGCAAAAAAGGAAAGAACGCCTCCTTAGACTTGTCAGAGACAGAAGGTGCTTGAAGCAAAAGGTGTTGGAAATAGCTATTATTTCTACCTCATGCAAAAAATCTAATGTTCAAATGAACTGTAATCTCAATGAATTGAGAATTTCCAATAGTACATTCTGGCTTTTAGGTAGTAATGAGCAGCTTCTTTTTGAGAAGGCCTAGCTCCAAGCTGAGCCCCAGGACTCCAGTCTCTAAAGAGGCACACACACCCAAAATGACAATTAAAGCACACCTATGGAAGAGAACATTTTCATTATATGGTACAATAGGGACTCAAGGTTTGACTTTTGGTGTTTCGGAAATAATGATGTCTTTCTGTTCAGGAAATAATGCCTGTTAATTCTACCCAACTTTGAATCACGGAATCAAGTTCTTTAGAGCATCCTTCTATACTAGCCCATGAATAATTGAATACACACACACACTCTTCATTACAACCTGCATGGAGTCTCCAACTGCTTCTCACTTTCTGCCTCTTAATGCCTTGGGATCTTAGGACTGCTGAATCAAAGAATCAGCCCAGGAAGAAGGTTAGCTACTGGCCATGGTGCTGAAATAGATTTGCCGGTCAGGGCTCCAGGTTAGCGCTGTTGCTTTCATTTCTGAATACCATCTCCCTCACAAAATTACATCGGTTTCACAATTTGTCTTTTTTCCTGGAAGTAGATATTTCCCAGAATTTTCTTTTGGACTCCTAAATTAGCCATTGCTCTTTGAAGTCCCACCCTCCCCTTTCTAACCATACTCCAACAAGAATCTTATGTTCTAGCCACACTGTAATTTCTCCCACATCAAGCTGCTCTATAGTTCTGGACTTCTACCTATGCTATTTTTTGAAATATCACACACACATACACACACACACACCTACACACTCCATCCTTCACTTTGCATAACTTTTATTGATGATTGACTCTTTGGGACTCAACCTAAGTGACATTTCCCTTAAGAAGATTTCCCTGATTACCCATGTTCAGATCTTCCTTTACCTAAACTTTTCTTAACTTCTACTACTTCCAATGAGATCAACAAATCCCAATTCTAGGTTCCCACAGTCCTGTGCTTCCTGCTGTTATATAGTATACCACATTCTTAATTTTCTTTGTCTGTATTTGTCTTCTCCACGAGACTCTTGGAACCATGGAGTATTGCTGTACCTCCCTATGTCCAGTAAGTGGAGTCTGCCATATAGCAAGTACCTAACTGCTTGAGAAAGTTGTGAGATTATACTGTTTCTCCCTAGAAGTATGGGAACCAAAGTCTCTAGGTACAATTCTGCCAAGATTACACATTATTTGTAATAAGGGTAAAGAGAGGGAAACAGCAATGAAGGAATCCCATCAAATTAAAGAGAATACATTGTTTGAGGAGACTGATGAAAAAATAAAGTGTGTATTTGCTTATTTATGTATTTATTTTTTAATGAAATGTTGACTGAGAAATGGGGAGTGGATTCTCAGATAAGATGGAAAGCAAAAGGCACTCGAAGATATTTAGTGTTATAGGGGAAAGTCTTTTCTTCTCTCTTGGTTTCCAGTAAAGGAACCTTCTAAATGCAGCTGGATACTTGACAAGTTCTGACTTAACCCCCATGTGGTGACAGCATTTATGTCTCACTGTTTCTCAATTAGAAAACTCATCAAATATCTTTGATGGAAGGAATTGACTTACTTTTTCCTTCTCCCCCACTCAGACTAGTGGGACCTGCCCTTAGATTTAAATGTTTTCTCTCGCAGGTTGTCCCAAAGTCTATGCTAGAGGAAGAGATTAGCAAATCCTTCTGACTTTACCCAGTTGTGATTTCCCAACTTGACTTTTTAGTGATATTTTGGTGCTGCTTGTTCCTACACTGTTCCTCCTTTCTTTGTTCTGAAATCAGCTGGGGTATATAAGTATTACTTACCAACTCTTTCAAAAACTCCAGTGAGTGTCAACTAGCTCATTTATTCACCCCACAAATATATTTTGAACATCTCTAGGCCAGGAATAGTGTTAAGCCCAGGACTGGGGATATACAAATAGGATGTGATATATTCTAGGTCCTCTAAAAATTAGTAGACCAGTGAGAAAAACAGACTGACAGGAAAACTACTAAAATGCAATAAAAAGGTATTATAATTTAGGATAAACAAAGTGCTATGAGAGGTATGGTGAATTGATTCTACCTGGAGGAACAGGAGATGGTTTTGACTAAGAGAAAGACCTCTGTACCCAGTCTGAAAGAATAACTAAGAACTTTACAAGCAAATTAAGGACTGGAGGCCATTCCAAGCAGTGCAAAAATTCAGCAGTTTTGAAGTGCTCAGCGTTTTAAAGTCATGACCAATATTATGTGCCATTCCCTGTCATCTAGGCAAAGGGAGAAATGGTTAGACATAGACATGGAAAAGGAGGTGGTCATCTTCATCTGAGATCATCTGAGGGAGGGATCTAACTTTTTTCCCAGCACCTGCATGTAAAATGAACAAAACATGGGGCCAGGAAGGCTCTGAAATTTTTAAAAATGCCCCTTCTCAGAATCTGACCCATAGCCCCTGCAATCAGCTACTTGCAATCTCTCTGAGCTCCTCTTGTCATGTGAAAGAAGAAAGAAAGGTCTGAGGAGGCTGGAGACCTTGCACAATTATCTTTTTGACAATGATTCTCTCAGAAATATTCTCTCAGCTGCAGCATGATTAATCTTTCTGCACCCATAATCTAGTATTTCGTCAAAGTGCCAATGGAATGACAAGAGCCATGAAGACCTCCTGGACCACAGAAACATATTCAGGATGTACAATGCATCTGCATTAGACTTAAGGAAGACAATATAGAAATTAGGGAAAGAGAACTTAATTGCCAGAGAATACTGCCTCTAATCACTTGCTAACTTGTGCCACTGAAACTGAAGTCCTTCCAGTTCAAATAATCTGAAAGATGCACTGTCTGTGTGGGAGGCTAGAAGATGGGGGGAAGATAGCCAGTTTCATCCCAGTTTTGAATGCCAGCCTCAAATCAGAGAGGGAAGAAAAGGAGGTGCTGTCCCACCCACCTGTCTACCCTGTGTCCACAGTCCCCACTGCCAGAGCTAGTTCCCAGCAGGGGTTGTTAGTTCCAGACAAAAGCAACTCCCTTTGTGGGAGGCAAGAGTACTTGGCAAACTGGAAGCTCTTCTGGCTACACACTTGTCATGAGGGTCACAGCCAGAGGTCAGTAGGAGACCCTCTATATCCTGAACTGGAGAGCCCAGGAGTCTGAGCCACTCCCCACAGCACTGATTAGAGGAATGACAGAGTGAAAGGACTTTTATTTGTTCTGGGAGCACAGAGCCCAAGAACATTCCCTTTGGTGAGCTCTGACCAAAGTAATATGGGACATGGAAACAGAGTTTTAGGCATGAAAGGGAGCCTGGAGCAGCAGGGCATTTTTTGTGGTATGTGGCCAAATGGGGGGAAAAGTCCTTTTGAGCAAAAGTCCTTTCTATCCCAGAGAGAAAGAACCACAGCAGATTTGCCAGTGACACAGAATCAGCGGGAGTTGCTAATGCCAAGTAAAGCCGTTGTTTGTTTAATTTTGTTATCTATTTTCCATTCCAAGAAACTGAAACTAGATACTCACAGTAGGAAGATATTTTTAAATATTCAGATTGAACAGTGGCATTTGAATGAAAACTTTCCCTTGGAGATTTTACTAATTCTATTTTGTGCCAAAAGATGCCAAAAGATACACTTGGTGTTTTTTTTTTCCTCTATTTTTAATCTTTAACTTACTGTGATTTGGATACCCAGAAAAATTGTATGAGCCAGTCCTTTGAGTCCTGTGCGCTCCTGCGGACTGAAGATCCCAGGGCCGTTACCATCATCGTTGGCAAAGACCCACCACATACTAAGGACTCCTCAAGCTATGCATCAGCTCAATCAGATCACCTTTGATTCCTGCAACAGCCCTGCAAGGTGGCTATTGGAGCCTTCATCTTACAGATAAGCACCTGGGAGACTGATTGATGTGCCCAGGGTCACACCACTTGTGTAGGGTAACACCTGGTCTCCAACCACTGCCTCTCCTGATGATGTGCTTTGAAGTGGCCATGCTTGTTTGTGGTGTCCCATTGTCGCCACCTCACATCGCCTCCTCACTGACTTTTGATCACAGCCTTTCTCTGCGTCCCGGACCCCCTGTACCCTCAGTCTCTGTCCTGTTGTTACCTCAGCTCCAAAAGTGAAATGAGATCAGAGGATTATAAGATCCCACGAACCTGAGCTGGGGCTTCTGGGAGGGAGAGAAAAGTCTTTTTAATGCAAAGATTTCAAGAGGAGAGGAAATAAAGTCTGGAGGTGCTACTGGTCTTACTGCCATTGAACCAAAGATAGCCTAAGAGAAGGCAAATTTGGATGCTAGAGAGGAACTGAGCCCCCAGAAACTCCATGTCTAAACCCATATGCATACCCAGACTATGTGGACACATGAGACAAGGAAATCCCTCTGACCCCTGCCCTTTATGTTTGAGGCAGCCTGGGCTGGCTGTCTAGCCACACATCACAGAAAAGGCCCTCCTACTCCCAATTCCCTCTCAAACCTAAAGCCTTGCTTCCATGCCCCATATTGCTTTCCCAGTTTCTGTAACAAGTGACCACAAACCCAGTGAATTTAACCAAGCCAAAGCTGTTCTCCTCTAGAGCATAAAGCCAAATATTCTAAAATCAAGGTGTGAGAAAAGATCTTTTCTTTTGGGAGAACTTGGGAGAAAATCTATTTTTTTTTGGCCTTTTTTTTTTTAGTATTTCAAGGTCACCTGCATTTCCTTGGTTCATAACCACTTCTTTTACCTTCAAAGCCAGTAATGTAGTACCTCCAAGTCTCCACTCTCTCTCTCTGGCTGGGTATTGCCTGTGAGAGGGTGAGTAATTTGGGTGTTTCATGTGTAAACTATTTTATCTTCCCTTCTCTTCTCTTTATTGCACACTAATCATACTAGAGTTCTTCTCCATTGAAGGCCTTATATACTAGAGCATGTTTTGTCTTGATGCAGTGGGTGGCAGGACACATTTAGAGTAGGCAGGTTTAGGAATCCTAGGGTACCCCTTATTTTTCCCTGTAACTGGGTCTTTTTGTTCTGACCACATACCTCCTATGAGTTCTCCAGACACGAACAATTCAACCTCATTCTGACACTAACTGACAAAGCATCAGACCCATGGGTGATGGGTTTGGTCTCAGGAGAATGCCCCCCACCCACACTCCAGATGTCCATCACAAGAACTGTTATCTGTGTCTTTGAACAACTGGCTAGAAATCAGAACTTCCCATAACCCCCTCCTGGGTTCATTTGATTTAGCAGAATAGCTCACAGGACTCAGGAAATTGTTCTTACTTAATCACCAGTCTCTGCAAAGTATGTAACTCAGGAGCAGTCAGATGGAAGAGGCACAGGGGAGGGGTCTGGGGGACATGGAGCTTCCGCTCTCTGGGTCCTGCTCTCCCCTGACTGCATTGTGTCTGCTGACCAGGGAGCTCTCTGAACCCCATTCTTTGGGGGTTTTACTGATGCTTCATTATAGCAACATAACTGATTAAGTCAGAGGCCACCGGCAGTTGATTCCTCCTCCAGCCAGTTCTCCCCTTCCAAGGGGTGGGAGTGGGTGAGGATGACTTCCAACCACACAGCTGAAAGTCCCAACCTCCTAATCACCTGGTAGGTTGCTTCTGGCAAGCAACCCCTATGTTTGGGTGGGGTCCAACATTCACTTATTAACATAACAAAAGATACCTCTGTCCCTCTCTGCACTTAGGAAATTACAAGAGTTTTAGGAGCTCTCCTGCCAGGAACAGGACAAAAAACAGTATGCATTTCTTATCACAAATCACATCACACAAGGGCCAAGGACAAGGACACTTCCAGTACTGATCTCCCACTTCTTAAGGCCATTTAACCTACAGACAAGCTCAGCCTGCTCCTTACCTGTTACTGGTGAGAACTGCAGTTTCCAGAAAGAAGTCATTTGCCCCGGACCCAGCAGCAGGCATCATTAAGAAGTCCCTCCACTTATACATTCTAATAAGATCAGCACAAATTTAAGTTGGATGTAATTTTTAAAAACATGGTCCCTAAAAATATCCACAAGCACTGCTCTACCGGGCTTCTTGAAAGATGCCTTGGGGGCCAACAAAAAGCAGGTTTTGTGCTTTAATCAATAGGCTCAGGAGGAGACAATCAAAGGTTTGAAGTCAAAATATGTAGACTTAGAAGCATAGCTCTATGGAAGGTCACGGCTCAAGGTCATGAAAGGCCAGAAAACAGAGTCTGACATTTCGAGGCAGAGGATGGAAAGAGACAAGGTCAATCTGAAGTATGTAAGGATGATCCAAGAAATCAAGCAGGTCGCTCAGTGGGGCTCCAGGGGCCAGAGTTTTCAGTCTGAGGCCACGCAAGTGGGGCCCACTTGAACTTCCGATTCTTGCCTCTAAAATGGCAGTTTGGGGGCATACCTCAAGCACCCTAAGAGTGGATCAGGGACAAGATGGGTGAAGACCCTGGGAGACAGTGGTCCTCAGGTATTCCGCTCTTTGACAGCAGATCTTTTTTTTTAAGGGGTCCAGTTGTCATGGAGCATTTATAATGAAGCGGCTCACTGTATAGGTCCTGTCTTGGCCCAGGAGGGCGGTCTCCCGGCTCAACCCTAGCTCTGCTGTTACCTTGAAGGGGCCCCAGACCAGACACATTAACTTTGCCTCAGTTTTCTCATCTGTAAAACACTGATGTTAGAAATGATACCTGTTGGGAAGATTTTTGCAAATTAATATATGCAAAGTAAGTGCTCTACCAGTGTTTGTAGTCCTTTCTATGGCAATTGCAGCAAACACATATCTGCCATGTACTATCTAACACAGGTGTTTGCTATCACATTCCATTCTCCTGTGGGTCAGTTCCACTTCTTGTTGGGGCTGTCCCTGTTCAGACTGGCCACCCCATAGATGCAAACCTAGACAAGAGGAAACCTTCCTCCTTCCCAACTCTCTCCCCTTCATCCCATCCTCCCCAGGGGTTGCCAGCAGACCCTCCATAGGCCTTTCTGCATTTGGAGCCCACAGGACTGCATGGAGCCCACACTGTTGGTACTCACAGAGCTTTAATCACTGATCCAAGCACGTGTTTCCAGCCTCTTCTCCTCCCCACCCACTGCACTCCCCAGCCACCCTGCACTTTCTCCTCCCTGAAAACCTACCCATCAGACCAAAGGCCTTTATCTTTGCTGTACCCAAACTTAAAAGGTCTCTCCCATCACCTTCCTGGAAAACCCCAGTGGGGCCTCCAAACTTAATTCCTCCATCTGCCATTTCATTCTCTGTGAGACCTCCAGTCTCATTTTCCTCTTTCCTATCCCATCCTTTTGTGCAACCTTCCAACTGATTGTGGACCTCCATGATGCTGGGTTGACAAGCAAGAGCTGCTGTGCGTGGAGATTCCTGGAGAAGGATCCCCTCTGTCCACAAGCCTACCCCCTATCACTCACCCTAGAGGCCCAACAAGCTGGAACCAAAGTACTGAATCACCCTCTTCCTACCTATGACTGTTTTCCAACTGATTTTTCATCAAGTTTCCCTATTTTTGTGTGAAATTTTAAAGACACAAGAAAAACATATAACCAGAACCCATATATTCTTATTCACCCACCACCCAGCCCTGACAATTTGTTAATGTTAATTTGCTTTGTTTCTGTTGTCAAATATATATGTGTACATATGTATATATATGACATTATAGTTAGATTCAAAGACCCTTTTCCCCTCATTCTCACCTCCATTTTCTTTTTCCCTCCAAGGCCATTAATACCATGAATTGGATATGCATGTTTTAACCAAATTTTTTAACTTCTCTATAGACATAGTAATCTACAATATGTCCCATTTCTCTGTGTGTTTGTGTTGATTTACAAAAAGAATAGGTCGTTACACAGACCTTTCTTCCATGCTTTTTGCAGCTCACTTTTCTCATTCAGTACGGTGATCTCAGAATTTACCCACATGCTGCATGAAGTTTGTCCCTTCTTGTCACTCTGAGTCCCCTTATCTGTCCACATGACACTCCACCTTGCTCCACTCTGCTCACAGTCTGACATGGAGGATGTGAACACTTGCTGGCCACCATACGAGCATCCACATACATGCAGGCCTTCCCTGGGGTGGAGGCCTGGACTTGGCACTGAGGAGTTCAGTTTCAGCTCTGTTGCATCACTGCCAGTACAGCCAAAGGAGCAGTGACAGGGGGTGCAGCTCAGAGGCTACACATCTCACTGCAAATGGCTCTGCCAACGCTATCTGATATTGCCCATTTCCATGAGGCCCTACTTCTAGAGGATATTGAAGTCCAGGCCAGGGGTGGCATTGCACAAGGGCCTGCAGCCAGTGAGGGGTAGGACTTAGGTTAGGATTCAGGTTCTAGATACATAGCCCAGATCTCATTGACCATGTTAAGCCAAGTGTCCCCTGGGGTCCCTCCCCTGGTCCATCAGAGACTGATCTCCTTGTGACCTCTGTCTCACCAATCTCTGCCCAACCTTGGAATATATTCACATTGGCTTCAACTTTGCTAGAGGAAGGACGGGGGGACCCCACATAACAAAAGTTACTGCTAATAACAAGCAACTGGTATCGTGGAAATTTTGCGTACATTTTTCAACAGTAAAGTGAAAATGTTTTCCTTTACTAGAGGATTTCTGTTCTACTGCACTTATTCACCTCTGGGAAGGAAATCTGATGTACCTTGACTCTCTTTTATGGTCATCCTGGAGAACTGAGATGTTGTCAACAGAAGCATGAAGAACTATGGGAATAAAAACTAGACAGAGATGGAGACAGCGATATTCAAATAAATGTTATTATTTGAAATTGGATTTTGTGGCAATAACTACAGTCATCATCACTGGGAGTGTGAAGGTCATACCTGCGGACGTTGAGCACACCAGGCCCTGCACTGGAAAATTTAACTTCCAAAAGCCCAGTTTTTCCTGGACCTTCCTTTTCCTTGTCCAGGTAGCCTTTACTGCACCATACCTCTCTCCACACACATCTATATTTAGCTTGTCCTTCTATTTCCAACGCTTAGGGCAGTCCATGGTAAGTAACCAATCAATGCTAGTTGATTGAACTATTGAGTGATTGAATGAATGAATGAGTGTCAGATGCATGAATCTCATTCATCTCATCCCGAACCAGGCCACAGGCCTCTAAGGTTGGTTCCTTTGAGCAGAAGTGAGCTTTCTAATACTAGAACACCCAAAGCAGCTCCACCTTCCAGGGTCTCCAAACAGATGCCTGTCTAATGCTAGACTCTTCTGGTTGCTATGGTTGCATTTTTTAAGCTTCTGTTTGTATTGTCTACTCTCTTAGTTTTCGATTGCCTGCCACCTTTCAGGTGAATGTCACCCAGTCAGGTGTCTTGTGCTGGAGTTCCTTTGGCAGCTCCCCTCAGTCACCAAGCCTAATTCCCATTCTTCTGCTTTGGGCAAAACCACCATTATCTCAGCAGTTTCCCTGCCCCCAGATCCACTCTTTTGTAGCAGGCAGTCACTCCTCACTTCTGTTTCAGTTACAAGTTTTCAATCTTAGAATCTTGCACTTGAGAGGCTGACAGTTGAAGTGAAGCACTCAAAGTCTTCAGCTCAAAGTAAGGAGAAGGACCAGACCTCACTGGTCCCAGCACCTTAGCTGGTCCTCACTACATCTGCTGCATGGGCAGAGCAGGGATGTCCCTCCCCAATTCACAGGTGAAAAACCTGAGGTTCTAAGAAGAGAAGCCACTTTCCCAAGGCCCACAAGGAATCAGAGATGGAACTGCAACTCCAGCCAAACTCTCATCCTGGGCTCTCTGTTCTGTGTCTGAGCCTACTCCCAGCATCTCTACAACCTCTCCCCTGAAGAGCTTGTCCCATGAATCTCCCTAATAATCTAGAAAGAGAAGTCATTTGGCTTCACAGACATCCTCTGCCCACCCCCCACACACAATCCACCCTCCCACACACACACACCCAAACAAGCAAAGGAACAGCTGCAGAGCTTGGCTCAGGAAAATCGAGCAACAGCATCTGAGGTGTGAACATCCAGCCCCACTTGGTGACGCTCTGTGGTGCTGCTGTGCTGAACACTCACGCATCCTCCTTGCCACCATCTGGGCTAAACCTCAATCACAGTCATTAGGTGTGGGGCCTGGGAAGTCAGTCTCACATGATTTGGGCAGCTGTCTCCTGGACACCTGGGACCAGAAGGAGCCTTGGCTGGGCCCCTCTGCTGTGATGGATCCAGAAACATGTGCACACAGACAGGAAGCCAGGCCTCCTGGTGAGGCTGGGGCAACTGGCTCAGCCACCACAGAGCTGCAGACTCCACATGGTGGCAGCTGTGTCCTCTGGAGTTTAGCCAAGTGCACACCAGTGTTCCTGGTGGAGGACAATGGCCTTGACCCTGGTCAGTCTCTTCCCCCACAATACCCCCTTTCTCCTGCTTCATTAGCACACATTGGTGAGCCTGCCAGGTCACTCAGGGGCAACTGAACAGTGACAAGTGGTTTGGATGACAGCATTCCCTTCCTCTAAGACCTGTGTAAGCTCCCCATTGTTGAGAAGGTAAACACCCAACCAAAATTGCTTTGAATTGAGTCCTGCCGCACTGCAGGTGCTGAACATACATTCCTTACCACAGTCCCAGGTAACAAGGAAAGATGTTCTCAATTTACAGATGGAGAAAAGTCAGATCTGCACAGATGAGGAGTCTCCAACCCACTAACTGACAAAGTCAGATCTAGAAGCAGATCTTTTTGACATCAGATATTCACAGTGACACTGATGTTAGCTTGAAATTCTCACACCCAGTTTTCCCTGTGCCACTGTATTATTCTGTGTGTTCTGCTGACTGCGTGAGGTGCTGAAGGGAACACTTTCTGGGGTCTCGCGCAGGAACTGGGCTCCTGCTTCAGTTATCTATTGGGACATCACAAACACTCCAGACTTGAGAGGCTTAAAACCCAGTGGGTCATCACTTTCTGTGATTTCCTAGGGTGACTCTGCCAACCCCTGATCCTCCAGGCTGACTGTGGGGTGGGGGAGGTGGGGAGAGGTGGGGGGTGGGGGGTGGAGATTGGCCGAGTGGGCATCCCAGCCACTGCTCAAGCCAGCAGAGAGAGTCAGCTCTGAGAAGTCCTCTCTAGTAGCAGCCACTGCCAGCTGGCACACTTCAGCTCCCTTCTCCATGACCTCTCCTCCATGCATCAGCTCATCCTCAGGAGCCTCTGGGACAGCCTCTCCTCCAGCAGCAGAGCTCCTCACAGCTCAGGTAAGGTCCCAGGTAGGTGAAACAGACATGGAAGGGGTAGGCTCAGAACTGACTTGATGTCACATTCAGCACTTCCACCATATTCAGCAGATCAAACCAGGTTGTCGAGTCTGCCGAAGCCAAGAGGAGAGCAATAAACCTCACCTCTTGGTGGGAGAGCAGCTCCTGCGCACATGGGAGAGGTATCAGCAGCAACCATATTAGGGCTTTGTCCCACAGCCACAAGGCTAAGAAGAGAGAGTCTGCTTTATGCACCACTATCCCTCAAAAGACATTGGTCATCTAAGGGTGATCCAGATTATCCTACAGTGGAGAGTATAAGTCCATCACTTGCCATGAAGGTTTGTTAAGGCAGACTTGAGAACTGATGAGATGGAGAGAGAAAATCTTTGACAAGGGTTTTCTGGAGTGCTGTGGCATTTTCCCCCTTCTCTGCACTTTACCCGAAGGAAGGACCTCAAGACAGACGTGGACTTAGTCATCTAAAATCTGCGGGTTATTCAATGTGTACTTCCCTGAATTCAGAAAAAGCTTAGGCAGTAACTAGCAAGATGACAGAGTATTAGTGGGCAGAATGAGAGGTACCCCAGGACTCCCAAACTTGCCCTCTCTAAACATGTCCTCTGTTGCACAAAAACGAAACACTCACAGTGTGTAAGAGCTTCAATAGAAAAGATCTAGCATAGGATAGAAAAGGAAAGAAAAAGAGCTTTGCTGTAACTAGTGTGCAATAGAGAATTAGCGTGAAACAGAGAAAAAACACATTTTCCAAATGAAAAACCCAAGTCATGCATTTCCTTATGAATAAGAGTCCAGTCAAACAGAGCTGGCCCAAAGGAGGGCAGCTGAGGCCCAAAAGCTGCCATAAATTAAGGCACCTTCTAGAGGGGATGCACAGGAAAGGGGTAGGAGAGGTCAGGCAAGTATGAAGGAAAAGAGTGAAATTAAGGTATGAGTCAAGATGAAGGCTTCACTGTCTGCCTCCCTGTGGGTCTCTCACCCACAGCTCTGTCTCTTTCAAGTGTCTTCTTCCATGCCCCCCATGTCCCCGGTGCAAGTCCAAGGCCAAGAAATAAGCATGAATTCTCTCTACTCATGTGCCTCCCCTAGTCTCTTCCCAAACCTTCCTTCTTCTCCCTTCCTTGCTAACGTCCTTTTCCCAGTTCTTTTCTAGATTCTGCTGCTCAGTTCCACCTTCCATTGGGTGAGGCAGAAAACCTGGAACCTCCCCTTTCTCTGGTGATCACACCAAGGTGGGAGCAAGAGGGCAGCTGAGCAGTCTCACTGCCAGGAGAGTGAGGCAGGCAGGAGCTCCTCCCATGGGACCTGTATCCTCCTGACATGAAGATGTTGACACGAAATCACATCCACCCACAAGCCCACCTTAGAGTGAGATGATTCCATCAGCAACTATCGGGGCACAGAAAGGCAGGGACTCAGGGGGATGGTAAGCAAGATGCCAGGGAACTGCGTAGAGACCCCAGGAGCTCTCCAAAGGATGGGCATTTGGAAAGCAGCATGGCCAGAGAACACCAGCAAGGATACCACATTGACCACTGCCTCTCCATTGCGCAGCCCCCCAGAGAGCCAGTCGAAGACAGGGAAGCACAAAGGTAGAAAATCAGCCGAGCCCAACCATGTTCACTTTTCTCTAGGCAGGCGTCTTGACCAGAGGGAGACCCGAAAAGGTGGCCAGGAAGATGAAGCTGTTTGGGTTTGTCTGCAAGCCTCATCCCTCCATAATATAGAGAAACAGACTTCCTAAAAACTGATGCCAGGGATGGAGAACAAGGCCATTTCTCTTTTTTTTTTTCTCAAGATCATTTCTTAATCCCTCAGAGTGAACAGAAAAGCTAAGGATCTGCTGGAGATTTCGCCTGGGAACAGGAAAGAATTATTCAAGAGAAGGAATTAATGGGGCAGAGTTATGTTAAGTTACTGTCTGCTTGCAGCCTACCAAACCCTGCCTGTTCTATAAACTGATTACATATGTTATCAGCTTAACACAGCAGTAAAGAGCATGAACTCCGGAGCCATTCTGCCCAGGCTGACTGTCTAGAATCTAATTCCAGTTCTTCTGCTCTTTAGTCAAGTTATGTCACTTCTCTGTGCCTCCTTCATAAAGGTGAGACTAGACATAGAATCATGGGGTTATTGTAACAGGCTAAAATTGCCTCATAACAAGTGATCGATACTGTTAGTGTTTGTCCCCTGCAATTCTGTTTGACATGAGATTCACCTGACTTTACTCAGGATCAGAGATGTAAAGTAAGTTGTCCAGGGTCACACAGCTATATAAATGGTAATAGAGTTTGAACCCTGATCAATCCAACTGCAGATCCTCCTGCTCTATGCCTCTTCCCTTACAATCTGGGCAAAGTCCCAATCTCTCTTAGACTCAGTGCTATCACCTATAAAGCAAGGATAAGAAGAATTCCTTCCTTATAGGGTTTATGTGAGAAGAATGAGTTAATCCACAGAAGGTATTTAGAACAACTTTAAATAGATTCTACAGCCAGTATGTTTGGGTTCAGATGTCATCTCTGTTAGCTCTGTGGCCTTGGGCAAGTTACTTCACTTCTCTATGCTTCGCTCTTCATTTTTAAACTAGAGACTACAAAGTGCCTGCCTCATATATTTGATAAGACTATCAAATGTTCTTATTTACATGGAGTGCTTACATGGGTGCCCAGCAAAAGGCAAAGACTATAAAACAACTCAGAAGCACTTGAGTTAGCTTTTAAAACCAAAACTGTTCATTTCTAGAACCTACATACATTCTACAGCCCCTCAAAGGAATGCAATTATAAAAGCCACAAAGCATGACCAAGAAATACCCCACTAGGCTCTCATGGAAACCCAAAACACAAGTCAAGTGCAGGATTTCATCTGTGCCCACCAGAAATGGACTTGGGTATAGCCTCCTTCACCCCAAACTGCAGGATCAGGGCTGCCACTTGCTGAGAGCTCCGCGCTTGGCTCCCTGGCACCATCCAGGGCATGTAAACCAGGCCTGTTTGGTTCCATCTCCCTTCATAACACTAAAACAGGGTTCCTCTGTTACTGCCTGTAACTTATGATTTTTAATTGTCTCTCATCTGAAGCCAGATATTTTTATGTTTCTGTCTGGAGAAGAAGAATGCACCCATTTCCAAAGCTGCTGGGTTTTTAGTCTAGCCAGAGAGGGTGAACAACTGGCCCCACTGAGTGCCCCCAGGAATGCAAGAGAGAGGAGGTCAGATGTAAAAGGAATGCGGTGGCAGCCAGGCCTGGAGAATGAGGGTTGGGGGGCAATGCCTGGCTAGCTCTTCCCAAGATCTTGGTTGAGTGGCTTGCAAGGCGATGATGGTGAGGCTCCTCAGCAATCTTGATAATACTGAGAACTGCATTGAGTGTCTGCTGCATATGCATGCTCTAGTTTCTGGGGATATTGATTACCTAATTCTTTGAATCCACAGATAAAGGACCACTATTCTCCCTTTTCACATGTCCAAATACTGAGACCTGAAAACATCAGCCAATGCACCAAAAGTCATGGGGATGGTACCTGGTGCAGCAAGGGCTCGGATCCTCCTCTGCTGGGCTCTGCGGCAAGGCAGAAGGTTGCAGGTCAGGGAATGCTGCAGCTAGGTTGATCGGCTGTAAGTCTGAATCTGCTATTCACTGGGTATGACCTTGGATGTCTCATCCACAACATGGGAGAGAGCGCTCTCACCTCATAGCATTGCTGCCCGGATGAAATGAGTCCGTGCTTAGAAAAGACCAAAACCAGTGCCTGGTGCGTGGTTGGCATGCACAGCATAACCTGTCATTGCCTGGATCTTCGAGGGGCTTGCATGCCTGCAAGCAAATGGTTCCTGCAGGGTGAGGCCTCCCAGAGGTAACCCCCCGGCCAACATCATCTTGACCAGAAAGAAATGTGTGGGCCCAGTCCCAGGAATGGAGAATGGGCCCAGCCCTCCAGATAACACAGTTGCACAATCCTGTTGAGAACCGGGGCCAGGCTAGTGCAAGCAATAGACTTAACTTGGGTTTCTGACTTGACTAGATATAAGTTCAAATCCTACCCAAGTTATTTTCCCTACACTTGGGGGCACTGACACAGTCTGAGCTCTTTTGCTCCTCAGCAGTCTTAGTGATAAAACCAGAAGCAGCATCAAATGGGAAGGCATGCCTTTTAAGTAGTAGAATGCTGCCCAAAGATTATGGGGTCACACTCTGCTCTTGCCTTTCCTGTAGAGTGTCCCCCAGGGACCTCCCCTACCCGGAAAGATGCTGAGAATTTGGGGTGATATGACAAAGTTACAGATACACACACATGTCTGCCCTGCCCCTCACCAGTCAGCCTGGGGGCGGGGGAGTGTACTTGGGTCCCAGCTTATAGAATAGAAAGTCTTTAGGCCCAATGGGGGGAAAACAAGTGGCCACAGGATCAGAACAAGACAGACACCATACCCATGGTGTGGAGTTGGAGTCCTGGGAGTCTGGGGTAGCTGAGCAGAGCCAGCAGTCTGAGTCAGCCAAGCTCCAGACCCAACTGGCTCAGACTCAGCATACAATGACTGATCTCGAAGACAGTTTCTGAGCCCATGTCCCTGAAGAGTGTCCAGCATGGGGATGGTGGGAGGCCAGCAGGACTCTCTGTCAGCCTGCTCAAACCAGTGCAGACACAGCAGCAGGAGCTGCGGGTCTGGGCAAGGTGGCCCCCATCTGCTGGCCAGAAGCCAGGCCTTCTGGTCCTCAGAAGCTTTGTCTCCTGCCAGGGCACTACTGCGTCAGAAACTGCCTCAGGCTTCCTAGGTGAAACTTTTGGCTTCCTCTTTGTTTCTCACCACTGGGAGGATTTGGCAAGCCCTGCCTCCTGCCTGAGAGAGGCTCTGAGACTGCTGAGGCTCTGAGAAAAGATGGAGCCCCAGGCCAAGCCTCACTCTCCCTGCCACAGGCAAGATGAACCTGTCGCCTGCTTTCTGCTGCTGCTTTGAAGGGCTGAGACCCAGAGACTCCTCCAGGCTGGGCTCTGGCAGCCCAAAGGCTAGAGATCAGGGGCTTCCCAGTCCAAGCCACCTTCCAGAAAAGCAGCTTGGCTCGAGCAGCGCAGTCTATAGCAGTGGTCTCTGTGATACTCTGGGCCCCTCCTCACCAGACCAGAAGGGCCACTGCTTCCACAAGTCAGCTACCATTCTGTCACCAGCAGGCCTGACAGGGGTCAACATCATGGCCCTTGCAGCTGCTGAGCCCCTGCACACAGAAGGCCAGTGCTCGGCCGAATGCCATCCTGGTGTTTGTAGTAAAATAGTGGGGCCTGTGCCCATGAAAGGTAGGGAAAAGAGGTGCAACTAGGGAGAGGGTGGAGCTGAACCTCAATGCAATCTTCCACCATGGCTGAGGCAAGCTATGACTGACCGTTCTCAGCTGTGCCCAGCTGGGGCAAGGTGTCTGGGTCTTCTCAGTGCTGTGTTAATCTTTGGGTAGGAACTGCCCCAGAGAGGGATATGGTGTTGGGCAAGAGACATTCTTCCCCTGGGCAATCTCTGAAGAAGGACAGGTGAGACCTCTCTGCCCACAGCCTTTCAAGCTTCCGGGGACACTCCTCCATCTCTGAAGAGTGTCCAATGCAGGGGCCCAGGATGAAGCTAGGGGGACTATCATGGGAACAGTTTTTTCCTGACTGTTCTTGGAGGAGAACCAGAGAACAGTATTTCCCAACACCCCCTCATGGAACAGCAGCACATATGCAAGTACCTTACACATGCCACGGAGAGCAGTGTAGAACACATCCAGAGCAAGCTGATACAAATACTGAGGATTGTCAGTGACATTCAAAGGGGGAGACTGTTTCCCTTAAGGTGAGGACCTATTTGATGACCAAAAGGCAAAACCTAGGTTCAGTTTAACAGACCAAGAAGTTTATTGTCCAACAAGCAATGGAGAAGGGAGAACTTTTGTTCAAAAGCACTTTTCTTGAGTCTTAGGGAGGGGTTTCTTTTTTTTGTCAAGTCCAGTGTGTCAGATGTGTCTGGGGAGTCCTGGACAGGAGGTTCCTCCTGCGACAAGCACCCTTTCTTATGGCCCTTTCTACATAGCACACTTGGTCATCTCTTGGGACTAAGAGTTCCATGGCTTCTGCCATTTTTGTAACATAGCATTGGTTGGTGCAGATATTGTTCCGTTAGCATATCTACTGCAAGGTTATACAGTCATCTCAGAATTCTGACCCACTTCTGGTCCAAACCACAAATCATTCCTAACCTGGGCCAAGACCTACAGACTTGGTAGATCTCCTCCCAGTGACAGAACCCAGCAGCCTTGGATGTGGGGTGCGGAGAGACTAGCACAGTGATTCCTGCATCTCTCTTGCTACATGGAAGGTACATGGGCATTATAACTACAGCCCCATTGTCAAATCTTGGTTCTGCTGCTTGTTAACTGTGTGACTTTGGCTGAGTTATTTGACTTTCCTGAACATCTATTTCCTACCCCCACAAAATGGAGTCCATGATATCTACTGAAAGAACTGTCCAGGCAGCTAAATGAGTCTTGGCACGGCATGGGTGGTTAGCCCATGTTGTCCTGTATTTATAGCTCATAAAATGAGTTAACTGTCATTAATGGAAAGATACACACACAGAACACACTCATTTTGTTACTGTGTTTGCCAAGAGCTCCTTCTATTCCGAGCCTCCTCCTAAGCTCTCCTGTAAAGTGAAGAGGGAAGCAGATATTGAATCTATCCTCTCAGAACATTCCATCTAATCCAAGTGAGATAATACTCTTGTGAAGAAATAGTAGTAATAATCTCCATCACATTTATGACTTAGTTTAATGTTACAAAAACCTTGTGTAGAAGAGATTTTTAACCCCTTTTACAGTTTACAGGTGGAAAACAGAGGCTCAAAATAGGATAAGCACTTGCCCGAGGTCACACAGGTTTGATGGGAACTCAAGTGCCTCCAGCCTCAAACTTCCTATAGAGCTCCATCGAATCCTGACACTCTTGTCCATTACCATTATTATTCCCTGCAGATAGAAAATGTTGTTGCAGCTGAGGAAGAAACTTGAATGAAAGAGTTGGGTAGGTTAGTCAAGGGCAGCTGCCCAGGGGAGGAAACATGCAGGCTGTGCACAGGAAAGAAAAGAAGGAAAGCCAAAGAGTGATTTGCAGGAAGCTATTGGAAGTGGGAACTGTTAATCTGTTTATGGGTGATCTTGGGCATGTCTCTGCCCTTCTCTAAGCCTGGATCTCCCTGTTGAATAGTGAGAACATAGGATCATGCATGTCTGAGGTCCTCCAGTTCTGGCTGAGATTCTGAAGTGGGAAGACCAAGATTGAACACCACACTGCAGCTCAACTTGTCCCCCTGCCCAGTCCCACTTCCTTTCTCTCCCTTCCTCAGGTGTAGATCACCCCATATATTTCTTAATTAACAGCTGCAAGCTCAGAGACTAATTCCCAGGGAGCCCAACCCAACAGCCACTCACAGAAGCAACATGTATTGTAGGCTCTGTCCCCTGAAACAAAACAGATGTCTCACCTGCCCAGTGACACCTGCTTGAATAGGACTCTCAGCCCTCAAAGCTAAGAAACTAGTGCAGGATTCAAGACAGCTGGTCCTGCTCCTCTACCCACCAGCTGTGAGGCCCAGCCAGTCACTATCCTCTCCAGCCACAGCAGACTTGCCTTTCCAATATAACTCCTGCCCTGCATACCTCCCAGAGTTCTTGCCAGGATCCTGAAGAAAAGGGATCTAGGAACACCTTGTAAACTGGAAAAGGCTGAGCCAATGGAGAGACTGTTGGAATGAATTAACACTAGCTCCAATGCCAAGCTGTTTCTGAGCTCCCTCTGCCATCCGTTTCCCCATCACATAGCCAAGAGTCCTGTGTGCCAATTCTGCTCCCACCTCCCCATATAGCAGCTGCCTGTCAAAGTCCAATTCTTGACCCTGGGACAAGTGGCCATCATTCCATCATTATCAAATAATAAAGAAGGTTGGTTCCAGTTTAATATGAGATTATGCTGGGATGCAGCTGGGTCTGAAAAAACTTGACTCATCCCTGCCCTGCACATACTGACCCCAAGATTGCCCCACATTGCTCATTACAAACTCTTGGTGATGGACTATTAGATGGAGATAT
>PVHY01004255.1:37001-76280 GCA_004024945.1 Uropsilus gracilis
GGAAGGAAGGAAGGAAGGAAGGAAGGAAGGAAGGAAGGAAGGAAGGAAGGAAGGAAGGAAAGAGTAAAAAATGGTTATCTGATGCCAGTTTAAATTCTCCCAGGAATAAGGAACCCATTACCTTCTGAAAAAGTCCATCATCTGTGTTTGGTTTTGACTGTGAAGATGACCCTAGTTCAGTTTCTGCAAGTTGCCCTAGTTTCTGTCATAGTCCCAGTCTTTTATCTGAGTACATGACAGCAACAGACAAAACTAGGAACCTCCACATGCCCTGTAAAATGATCTAGAATCACAGTCTTTCCCAGTCTTTCCCAAGTTCTTTGACCTTCTGAAAGGTCTTCATGTTCTGCTTTTACATGCAACCCCAACCCAACTAATCTACAAAGGCAATGTATCAGTGCAAAGATGATAGAGCACAATTTAGGATAAAAGCAAAACAGAAATGCAAATAAAAACAAAAGTGTGATTCTACTCCTTAGCCTCCACATTTTAAAAGATTGATAACCTCGAGTGCTGGCAAGGGTGTGAGGAAAGTGGCACTCACAAGCCCTGTTGGTGGAACTGTAAATTATTTCAACCATTTTAGAAAGTAATCTAGCAGGATTTATTAAAGTTAAAGATATAGAGTCTCTTTGACCCAAGAGCAATGCTGCTTCTGGGAATCTCTCCAACTGAAATAAAAGCACCAGTCTAAAAGATGTATGAGCAAGGTTGTTTATTGTCGAACTGTTTATAATAGAAAGATGAACCTGGAAACCTCATATTCTGTGGAATACTACACAGCTAATACACATGAAGTTTATCTATATGTAGTGGCTTAAAAAAAGATGTGTAGGAAAAGATAATACAGGGGAAAATATGTATTGCATATTTCTGTTTCATAAGAAGGAAAATAATAATAATAGCAATGGAACAACATAAGTCTGGCCACAACTAGAAGCAGGAGTGTGGCAGGGCTGGGTGTCAGCACATCAGCACCACAGTTGACCTGGGGATATATGGTGGCTAACTAGTCAATGAAATTCTACTGCCACCATCCAGTCAATCTTTCTCTCAGTCTTCACTTAGGGCCTATTCTATGGAGGCTCTAAGGAATAACTAACCCCACTGACTGAACTCAAAGTTGGCCTCCTTCTAACAGCCCTCCAAAAAACATGGAGGTCTCCTCACAGGATAGTCTTTGTTCTTGGGTCTCAGGTATCACAAAAGCTATTTGAGAGTCCACAGACAGGCATTTGATGATCATATTGCATGAAAAGTAGCTGTAGCCCCAGAGAAACAGTTATTTCCCCCAACACTAATCAGTTAACTGTATGTATATGCTGACATACACACACACACCACACACACACATACACATCAACACTGAAAACCTGAGTGAATCACACATGGTCAAAGGCAAATAAAATGGGGTGAATTAACAGGATTTCTTTAGCAAACTGAGCAAGAGCCTGAGGCCAAGATGAAAAAGATTTGAAGCTTAAATAATAACATGCAAATATAATTTCCAGCCTAATGAAGTGTAACTCACAATCAGTGTCTTTGTGGAAAGGAAGATGGCGGACAGTTTTAGGTCCCTACTCCAGCTGGGAGTTTTGTCATAGCTCAAAGATCCCCAGCGCCTGTGCACTTCCTAACCAAGTCCAGAGGTCCATGGCACTGCTGACTGACTGTGTTGAAGATCAGTCCATTGAGGACCAGAACAGACTTCCATGTCTGAATTCAGGGTAAACCTAGTGTTCTAGTATTTAATATTTGGAATTCATTTGTAAAGCCCACAATTTTAGAAATAGAGGCATAATAGTAAAAGCTGTAGAAAAGATGTGGCCAAACTGTAAATAGCAGTTGCCTCTTGAGAACAGGTGAAGGGACTTCTTTCATTATTTTGTGTCCTTCTGTATCCATTGACTATTTATAATAAGCATGTATTTTCATCATTTAAAAATTATAAAAAGATCTAATGACTTGGGTCACTTCTGTTTTACTGTACCTCGATGCCTGAAGTTTCAAAGTTTACAACAAGTCAAGCCAGAAAAGAAGCATAAATGTTCATCTTACCTCATTCCCTCTCAGTTCCAAAAGATTCCAGAGACAGAGAGTAGGGAAGAGGTATTTTGACTCTTAGAGCAGGTCACTGTCAGAGTTAGAACTGCTTGTCATGGTCTCCTATAACCCTTCCCCTGCCCTTGTCTTGCATGTGCTACAGGCCTGGCTGTGGGTCTTCATAGCCCCATTGTGCACTCAGAGAGCAGGGAAGGGCCAGTCCAGGTGTTACCAACTCTAATGTCTATGATGGTTCAAAATTTTGTCTCAGTAACCAGTAGCTTCCAATGAGGTCTCTTGCTCTTATCCAGACCTTCTGTTTTCTCTAGGACAGGAGTGATAAGCATAGTGAGCTGCTTGTTTTCATTCTCTCATCAGGTCTTCCCCAAGATATGGACAAGATGTGGAGTATGAGTGGATTCTATTGCAGCTGGGTCTGGAGAATGCTGACCCTGTGGGGACATGACTAAGGTATTCAACCTCAGTCCTTAACCCTCCTTGCCTTGTGAACAGCATTGAAGACCTCAGGCACAATTAATAGAATAAACACCTACCCCATAAAGCTGTCACAGTGCTTCTCAGGTGGATCTTATAAAGAATACAGTCATCTAGGCTGAGTTACCTGCATTCTTTTAAAAACTTACTCTGGTGATTCTGATGTGTACTACATAAAAATGCCTTCTCCATGATGTGTGTGTGTGTTTGGGGTCCTCTATTTTTCTGAACTATTTTCCCAGATTATGATTGTGAACAGGTCTTCCTGGTCCTCAACTGGGAAGAGTGAATTGTTTTCAGGTGAACATCTGTTGGGTTGAATTGCTTTGAGGTGACTAGGTTGGGAAGTTTTCAGGCATACTCACTTCGCCTTGGCATTCTCTGTAACCTAGAGTGAGAAAGTCCCTGATGTGTGTTGGATGTAGAGATGGAAGATTGGTCTTGGCAGAAAGAGCAAGCCACACATTGATTCCACTAAGTCAGTCAAACCGACAGTCAATTCCAATTGTGAGCAGCACACCCTGCAAAAGGATCAAAGGAAAGAGGTCCAAGCTGCTTGACATTTCCCTGATAATGGCAGATTGGACACAATCCAAAAGCAGAGCTCTCTAACAAGAAGTCCCCACTCTAGGCTGTCAGATGGCTCCTCCCTGATAGACTTTGTTCAAAGTTCATGGTGAATGGAAACTTGGCTAGGGTTCCCTTTTCAGCACCCAGGACAGCGCCTGACACCTCCAGTCTCTCCAAGTGATTGGTGGAAATACTCTAAAGCTATGCAGTGGTTGACCGGCTTTAGAGTCCTCCAATGGGAGCCCAACTTGTGGCTTCCCTACCTGCACCCAGTGCACCACAAATCCACCCAGATTCAAGAAATCAGAGCAGGAATTATGGGTGGAGATTCCGTTAAATCCACTTTGGCCTTGAATATATATTTAAACCAGGTCCTAGGCAGTAAGACCAGAGTTGTCAGAACAGGTTCAGAACACTATCAGTCAATTCTCTGCAGATAGCATGGCCCTCTGCTGCAAACACAGGTGGGAAGGAAGATTCAAACTTCATCTATCTTATGATCTTTTTAATAGCAAAATAATGTATACTAAAGTCAAATGTTAAGAAAGTATAGGAAGAAAACATGGATTTTCCTCCCTAGCCCCAATAGCACCTCCATAGCCACCATGACCATCCCTCAGGGTGTTTGTCAAAAACTTGGAGAGTATCCCTTCACATATTTCCCTGGTTCATAAACACAGAGACATGTGAACATGTGCATGCGTAAGTGCTACAGTTTTCCTCTAAAAATGTAGTCACTTACTTAGAAAGCTAACATTTTTTATAATCAATGTATTTCTCAATCAAGAAGCATAAACTTGATTTGTTCTTTTTTAACAATTGCATATTATTCCACATGGATGAACCATAAGTTGTTTTGCCATCCTCCTACTCATAGGTGTTTTAGTCAAGATTCTCCCAAGAAGCAGAGCCAACACCAGCAGAGAGACAGAGAGACAGGGTGTATGTGTGTGTGTGCATCTGTGTGTGTTTGTGTATCTAGGCATCATGGCTTGGCTGAGCTGACACATACAATTAACCATCACTGTAGGCTTTCAGACTTTACTGAATCATCACTATAAGGTTGCTGTCCAACATGGCCTCCACTGGCCTCGTTTTCTGGTATTCACCCCTGTTTCTTCCTGTTGGCACCTACACTTCACTCAATCAGCCATAGCCACATCCCATCAACACCTCTCTATATAAGTGTGCTCCAAACTCAATAAAACCAGAACTTCTCTGGTGATTAGCTTTGACTGCAGCTCATGTCTATCTTACAATCACTAAATGGTAAATTTTTAAATGGTAGGTTTTTTTCCACATAATCTTGTTTGACCTTCACAAAAATTCCATGAGGTCCAAAAAATTACCCTATTTTTACACAGAAGCAACTGAATATCAGACTTCAGGTTTGTCTCAGTCTTGAGTTCTAATTCATTCTATGTGAGTTGTCCAGCTATGTGAGCTTATACCATTCACAAAACCTCTCCCTCAATTTTCCCCTCTGAAAAAATGGGCATAACAACTGCACCTATCTACAGGGATGCTGTAAAGACTGAGAACCCAGGTTAAGTGTCTGATAATGCACCATGCCTGGGAGTTTATAAATGTTTGATAAAGGCAGATATTTCCATTATTATTCTGGAGGGACCCTCAGGCTCAGAGTGCAGGAGTATCCCCCAGCACGTGGAAGCAGCAGGTGCATAAACTATTTACAAACCACAGCCAGTCACCTACAAGCTGGGGAGGCTCCTTAATTAAGAAGCAGCCTGTCCCACCACCTGGCAGTGTTTCCATTTCCTGGCCTGAGTTACAGTGTTGCCACAGTTGGGCTTTTGCAGAGGAGATCTGAGAAACATTAGCAGTCTCTGAAGCCCACGCTCCAGACCCACTGGGGAGCACACCTCTCCATCTGTCAGGGGACCCAAACTGAGCATGCACCAAAAAGTCCACTGCAGGAGTGACTAAAAGAGGTATTTAGAATGTGCTTTCAATGACTGAGATGGAAGCAACCGAAATCAGACTCAGGTTCAGGTTCCCAGTGAAACCCTCTCCCTCTGACCCCCAAGCCACTTCTGGGCAGCAGGATAGAGTTTCCATGGTAGGTGAAGCTGATGGCCAGTCTGACCCTGGTCACCAATCCCATGGGTACAGGATGCTGAGAAGCCACTGTCATGTGCTCATACCTGCTTCTAAGCCATCTGAGGTCAGAGGGTGATTCATGCATACTGAAAGCCTGGAACATCAAACAGAACACCTAGCTTTGTGGTCTCCTATATACACCCACAGACTACCCCCACTTAGACTTGACAGTTGGGGTCACCATCTGTTTAAAGTCTCAATTGCTGGCACCAACAAAGGCATCAATTTCTCTCTTGGTTGCTGCAGTAGAAAAAAGGGACATGAGATTTGAAAGCTGATGGATTCAGGCATATCTGATCTATCACCCACCCATCTTTGCCCTATATTATGGGAAAAGACCCCACACTGACAGAATAGAAGAGAATTGGAGGGAAAAGAGCCTTCAGTCCTGACCCCCAAGTGGGAAGAAGAAATGAAAAGAAATAGGAGCATTCCCTCTGAAATGAAGGAGCAGTAGGGAAGTACTGGAGAGAGAAGAGACTTAAGAGCTATTTGCTGGCTAAAGTTGGGTGACTGGAAACCTAGAGATGCCTTCTGTACCCTTAGTCAGGGGAAGATATGAGTAGAAGGCCTGAGAGGGAGCCAGGTTCTCAGGGATGCCAAAGATATAACCAAACTTCCTAGGGTCCCCAGGTTAGGGACACCGAGTTGCTGCCAGTGAAGATGAAAAGGATGGGAAAATACTGTTTGTTGGAGAGATGTAGCTGACCAAGGGGAAGGACAGGCCCTTGTCTAGTGTACTCACATCAGAGATGGAACAGAGCTGGAGACAACTGGCACTCATAGTAACATGAAGCACCACACTCCACCATACTGCCAACCGCATAATCAGGCCTTGTCACATCTTACCTTGGGGTCATGGGAGGAGAAGGCAAACCTAGAAGTGGAGTATGATTGAGTTAACAATCCCAAATACACCCCTCCAATAAACAGAGGCTTAGAAAAACTTGCACTGGAGGAAATAAAGTTGTCTGTACCTCATGGACTGGGTGCCTGGAGTCGGAAAGTAAATCCAGTTCTGGAAATCAAGAACATCATCTTTACCTCAGAACCAGCTCTGTGGTCATTAAAACCCCACACCCATCCCCTAGACAAGTGCCAGTACAGTCACGCATGATTCGCAGACACTTTGACCAACAACAGCTGATGTGATAGTGGTCCCTGGACATCCAGCTGCAATGGGTCCTGAGTGACACCATCTAGGTTTTCGTAACTGTACCCTATGAAATTCATGCAGCAGCAATAACCAAATCACACACAGAAGCATTTCTCAAGAGGGATCCCTGTTGTGAAGCTATGGTTCCCTGCAGTGAAGAGGTGGTGCTGTGTAACAGTTTTCCTGAGCCTGGAAAGCATCTGCATATGACTGAGGAAGGCAGTGGCCTGTTTCAGAATTGCCAGGATGACAATGGGACTATCATGCAGGGAAGTTTTGTGTTAGAAGCAGTAAAGTTGGCTGTAGAGGACTCTTAGCTCATAGCTTATCTTGTCATTGAAGGCTTTGTTTCTCCTAAATTTCTGTTGTATACTACCTGGGCTCCCCTAGAAGCAGATTCAGAGATAAAGTGTTAAGAACAGTTGGCTTCTTTGAGAGGTGATCATAGGAAACTCTTCAGGGAATGGATAAGGGGTGAGGGAAGGGGACTCTGCAAGGGGCTTTCATGGCAGGGGAACCCCATGGCAGCTGACCAACACCAGCACCAGGAGCTAGGAAATTAGGTCACTAATTCATCCATTTCTTTTTGTTATCAACAAAGATGGCTCTGGGTTGCATGGATTCCTGGGCATGGTAGTTTGGCTGCATCTGAGCAGAGCCTTGCAGACACTGCAGTGGATGTTGCACATATTGAGCAGTGAGAACCAACAAGCAGAGGCAGGACATATGCCCACTGCACTGGGCATGCCTTGCATCACATGTGGCAAGCTTCGTCTGATTTCCCAGATGACAAACGAAACAGCATGAGTTAGTCTATGTACTACAAGAGTCTTAAAATTGATGAGGGTTATCAACACAATTTCATCTGACTTCACCCCTAACACAAGAAATGTCATTCCAAGCAAAAATCTCATCCTTTCCTTTAATGATCACACACAAAAAAAAATAATAATAATAAGATGGCTCCCTCCTCAGCCTACCTCTCTTGATGTAGAAAGTCCAGGCTATGAGACAAAGTCAACTCATCTTAGCTCAAAATGCCTCCTACAATTCACACTGAGGTTCTATCTTCTGGAACCACACAAAAACGAACAAAACAAAACAGGCAAACACTTCATGGCTTATAATAATAATGCTGGAGATGTCCACAACCTAATCCCCAGAACCCATGGATACTGGGAATTTTGCAGGTGAGGTTAAATTAAGGAGAGGATGATTTGGATTATCTGGCAATGTTTAACATCACTGCTGGGGAAAAAGAGAGGCAGGCAATTAAGAGATGTGTGGGTGGAAGCAGAGGGCAAAGGGTTAAGAGAGCTGTTCTGCAGATGGATGTGGACCAGAGCCCAAGAAATACCACTGGTAACTGGAACACATGGGCCAGTTTCTCTCTCTGAGCCTCTAGAAAAAAACATGGCTCTGCTACAATCTGATTCTAGTCCAGAAAGCCTTCTGACCTCCAGAACAAGAATATCAACTTTATGTTGCTAGGATCTGCTAGGTTCATGGTCATTTGTTAAGCAACAATGGGAAACTATCCCAGATTCTTGGCAGACCTGATATAGGGGAAACTGATAGCTATGCCCCACACATGCTCTTCTTTCTGAACATAATATTATTTTCAACCACCTCTCACAAGATGTGACTTCAAGGCCCTCGCTGTTTTTGTTCCCTGTTCTGTACCTTCTCTCGTCTTGTGCCTGGTATTCAGCAAACTCCTCACACTGGGTGTATAACTAAGCCTCGAAAGGAGCAGGCTCATGGCCTACCCTGATAAGGATAATGTGCTTCTCCATCACATTCGAATGTTGTCAACCAGCCTTTTCATCCCATCAAGTAAAATCTAAGTCTTCCTCTTGTGAAATGTTCAAAACCTGTTCTCTCTTATCCCTCTTGTCTTCAGTTGGGTTTTAAGATTCAAGTGTTGGAGTTTACATTTCTTCAGCTCATCCCTTAGACTTTTGCTTTTCTTTTTAAGTTTTGACCCATCATTCCAATCCATCAAAGACATCTTGGAATCAGACTTCTGTGAATAAGAAACCAAACACAGTCCAGTGTAGTAACCCCATACCTACTGCATCAATGGGGTTTTCTTTTAGCTTTATCATAGCCTGGAATATGGCTTCAACAGCTACCCCTTCTCATGATATCCTTCCCAAAGACAACACATTTCTGTATTGTTTTTTTTTAAAACAACACATATTTGTTTTCCATTTTAAGAGTTTTGCTAATGATCACTGAGAGGATATGGAGGGAAAATAATAGAGCAGGGCATACAAGGAAATTAAAGTGATCCTACAAAATTCATAGATTATGGCTTCTTGTCCACAGTCAAAGCCTTATCTTGATGCCCCACGAAATATCCCATTGACTTCGTGAGGAGGAACATGTGACCCACCCCCAACTTTGACCTTCTACACAGAATCCCTTAAACAGTGAGTCCTCTTTCATAAATGAAGATGCTCTACCTTGGAATGCCGGATGCCTCCCCACCTCTGTGAGCAGTTTACATTGGAGGACCCCAGGTTGCAAAACTTTAGGTAACTAAGACGCAACACTAATTCTGGAAATTTCCTCACAGGCACTTACCAATGTTTCCATTCCATATGAGCAATTTGGCATTATCTAAATGATAAACCTTGAATAAAAATGCTAGCTAGAACAGAACTAAAGACAGAAAGCTGGAGGGCACTATTAAGGCCATTTTCCGGCTTTGCCCCAGTTCAGTCTTCACCACTCAGTTCAAATCAGTGCAGAAAAAGTTCATCTTTGCCATATACATCTAGATAGGGACGTCAAAAAATACAGAATTCAGAGCCAAATCTAGTATTCAGAATATATAAAGAACCCTTACAACTCCATATCATAAAGATAACTCAACTTTAAAATGAACTAAGGAGATGTGCAAAAATTGGAGCCTTCAAACATTGCCAGTGGGAATGTAAAATGGTTCAGCTTCTGTGGAAAATGGCCTTTCAGTTCTCAAAAGTTAAACATAGAATTACCATATGACTAACAATTCTACCCCTAGGTATATACCCAAAAGAACTGAAAACTGGTACTAAAACAAACACTGTGCCCATGTGTTCATAGCAAAACAACTCACAATAATCAAGGTGGAAATAGTACACACACACACACACACAACAGTCCTTCAATGAACAAATAGATAAAGTGCACAGTGTACATAAATGGAATAGTACTATGTCATAAAAAGTAATGAACGATGCTATGTGGATATATGTCAAAAATGTTATACTAAGTGAAAGAAATCAGTCACAAAAGGTCATGTATTAGATTAATTCCATTTGAAGTGAATTAAAGTTGATTTCAATAGAAATAGCTATAATAGGTAAAGTCAGAGAAAAAGGGAAAATCACTGGGGAAGTAAAGGATGGGAAGTAACTTGCTAACAAGCATAGGGTTTGATTTCAGGGTGGTGACAATATTTCAGAACTAGATAAAGTGGTTAAACAACTTTGCAAATTCACTAAATGGCACTAAATACATAAGTTCACTTAAGATGGTTAACTTTAGTATATATGACATATATTTTTAAAATTTTTTTCAGAGACTAGATCTTGCTATTTTGCCCAGAGTTGTCTCAAACCTGGTAACTCAAGTGATCCCTAGTATCAGCTTCCCAGGTAGCCGGGATTATAGGTGTGTGCCACCACACCCAGCTATTTTTTTGAGACTAGGTCTCACTGTGTTGCCCAGGGTTGTCTTGAACTTCAGACTCAAGTGATCTCTAGGTTCAGCTTCCCAGGTAGCTGGGATTACAGGTGCATGCCACCATGCTCACCTATGACTTAAATATTTTAAAAGACTCACACTTCAACTTTTAGCCTAAAGTTTTGCTTTTGTCTTCCCCAAACTGTATTAAAATAACTAAGAAAAATAGAAAAATTAAAGTCCATTGAAGCCAACCTGGGCTGCTAAAGTAAAATCACCATAAGCTCTATGACTTATAAACACTAGACCTTTATTTCCCATAGTTCTAGAAGTCAGAAAGTTCAAGGCAGGGCCCTGACATATTTAGGGTCTGAAGAGAACCCACTCCCTGGCTCACAGTTTCCCAGGCTCATTGTCTTCTCAGATGGCCCAGCGGTGAGGGAGCTGTCTTTTATGAGGACACTAATTCCACTTATAAGAACTCCACCCTTAGGATCTAATAACCTCCCACAGTGACTATCATATCAGTGATCAAGTTTCAATCTATGAATTTTGACGGGGGTATGAATGTTCAATCAATGGCAGAACACTTCAACAGAGAACAATACCAGAAGTAGACATGAATGTAAAAGACTATCTATGAGGTATGGAGCCTCCTTTCTGGATGGAAGAAGGGAAAAAGTGGTCAGTAAAAAAAAGAGGTGTCAAATGCCTCATGATCCATACAAGAAATCACTGAGCCCATCTGAGAACTAGGTTAGAATTTTTCCAACAGAGTCCAGGAAATTATCTAAGCTCAGTGCATTATGGATCTGGAGCAAAGGGTGTGAGCAGGCAATGGCATCCCATTAGCTGTTGGGGAGATGTATGTGTGAGCTGAAGGTGGAACAGCTGTCTGTGCTCACTCCATCTAGTCTCTTGACATGGTCTGCTCCAGGGAAGTTGAAAGGTGACTAACTGAAACAGGATACTGGGGTCACCATGAAACTAGAGAGAGGAAGGTGAACTGTAGGTCACCTCAACAAATATGATTTAAGTAATTAGTTCCCAAAATGTCAGCCTAATGCCAGTAGCCCCAATTCACTGTATTTCATTTAATTTATTTATTTATGTATGTATTTATTTATTTATTCATTTATTTATGGATCCTAATTGATTCCATAGACCCTTGATCTATGCATGTCATGTGCTTTATTTAAAAGAAAAAACAACAAAAACCAGTATTTGTGATGCAGCCTGATATTTTCTATTCTTGTCTAGTTGGTTTTATTTTTTTTAAATGCTAGTCACAGCCACTAACATGATTTAATGTAGCTTAGGTCTCCATGGTAACTCCACCACTATCCATACACAGACACCCTTAGGAGCTGAAAGAGGACTTTGAAATAGAGTCAGAAAGGGAAAAACTTATCAGTCCCAGGCTCGTGCAAGGTCCCCAGAACTGCTGACACCCCTCAGCAGATGATGCATCCCAGGGATAAGAGGCTACAAAGGAGGCTCCTACTTGATCTACCCCAGCAGATTTGTAAAGCACTTTGGGCAAATTCAGAGGAAAAATACAAAGGTCAGAGTAGGAAAAAGGACAAAAGACATGAGCTGACACTGTAGAGAAAAGTGAACTATGTGTGGTGATGATACCGCTAGTTAACTTGAGACTTTCCCTGCTTCTGGGTCCCTAGAACTACTGCTGTCTGCAGGGGTGAGAGAGCTGGAGAGGAAAGGAAATAACTTTCCAGAAGAGTCTTTTGAAGTTATTAATTAGAACCCCTTTTGTGTTCCTTGAGAGACTCAGTACAGCCTGGTTCTTTTTAAATTACTCTGGGTTACTTCTCTGCACTCTCTGACTAAGCTCCCCATGCTGGGTCAGAAGCTTGGTTGTCACCAGGGTTATACTACCTAAAGATCAAAAACATGCAGAAGGAAATGACGGCATGAAGTCACTGGTACTTACCAGACTGGGAAAGATGACAATGCTGCGTTGGTGGGATTGCAAATGGCACCCACTTTCCAAAGTGCAACTTGTTGCTGTCAAAACTTAAATTACACACTCTCTGACTCACCAGTTCCACACATACAAAATTTTTAAAGAAAATAATTGGACAGGTGAGTACATATTATTTACCAGAAGGAAGATGAAAAGCTGGAAACAAATTCAATGGCCATCACCATCATTTACTTATTGTGTCCCAGACAAAAGAAGAGCATTTAAAGGTTTAGTTTTAGTTCATCCTTTGGTCAACTCTATGGGGTATATGTTACAATCTTCATTCACAGAACTGAAGACGTGAAGACTCAGGAAGTTTAAACAAGCCCAAAATCTCAGCAGAAGCACATGACATAGAAGTTGACCCTATAATGACTTACTGTAGAAAGTTATAAGCACTTAAGTAACAAGAATTCATTGAGCTCCTACTATGTTCCAGGGTTGTTCTCGATGTGCTGAGGACACATTGGGTGATTACGATAGACAAAAGTTTTTGTCCCCAAGATGCTCATGGCTGTCTTCCCTGACATTAGAACTTAGCTACCATACTATGATAAGTGGAAAGAGGAGAGAAACTGGTATGTTATATATAAGATGATCTATTTATCCACTCATCCAACCAGTAGTTAGTGAGTGAATACCTTTGGTCAGGCATGTATAGGAACCTTCTCCAGACTCTCAAAGGCCAGAAAACTGGTTCATCCAGTCTCCTGATTGATAGTCTAGCCCAGGGCAGATACAGAGCAAGTATGTTAGAAATGTTTATTTGCTGAAGGAGTAAGCAAATAAAAATAGGATAAATAAAACATCAGGTTTTGGTAGAAGACACCTTCCTTCCCCCAAAAAGGAAGTATCTTTTTAAATTTTTATTATAAAGGCATATTCTTAAAAGAAAAAACTGAAATAATTAGAAATATAGACAGTGAAATTCCTCCCCTACCAAATAATGCCACCCTTTAGAATACATTCTTAATTATTTTAATACAATTTTCAGATTCCAATCATGCCACACACACCCCAAAGACCTCCCTCGTTATTCTCTGTCATAGAACTCTATCCATTCACTATATATACTGATCAAATTATTTTTGGTTACTTATTCACTGTCTATATTTGAATATAGCCTTTACACCTAGAGGATAAAGAAAATAAACATTCTTTCCATATAGTTAGCAACTACATCTGGAAACTGAGATAAAGTGTTCTTTTTTCAAGGAATAGCAAAAATATACCCACTACTCCCTCCTTGTGTCTATCATCCAAGTATACCCCTTCAAAGATCTACATCTTTTGTGTCCTTGATTTTCTGGAGCTCTGTCCAGAAGAACCATTTTTACAACTATTTCAGGAATCTGTGGATTAGATTTCCTGTATCTAGAATTCGAGAGGTGGCCTAAGGGCCAGCAGATGGCTAACCAAAGCCTTGGGCCTTAACCCCAGAGTGACCTTGTCTGAGATTGGGGTTTCCAGGACCCCAGAACATGTGCTTGCATATATAGATAACTGTGAGTCTATGAGACACACAGATATGTGTTTGCTAGAGATGCAAAAGCAATTAAAAAGGCATTAGTTGTGCTTTTGTGTCGACTTATGTTCTTAAAACTAATTATTTGTTCATTAAGGCTCCTAGCCCTCATCAAATTTTTGCCACATGGAAGTAGCTGATGAACTTGACTTGTGGGTATGAAATAAAAAGCTTAGTAAAAGCAAAATATGCTCCACAATTACAAATTGACTTGATTTCTGAGGTAATCGGAACCAGCTCTTTTACTGAGACCTATAAACTCCAAGGTTAGAAATGACAAACACGTAATTCATGGCTGGCTTATCAGCTTTTTGTGATGTGAAAATTAGCCAAAAGATTTATCATCTTGACTTCTGCATGTTTCTTCTTGAAATGTTTCCAATTTTAGACCTTTGACTACTCTTGAAAGGTAGGATCAAAAATGATAGATTAATCATAGTGGTTCATTCCCCTTCTCTACTGAGATCGCATTTAAATCAAAGTAAAAAACCTATAAGTGGTATAAATCTGCACTGATAAAGAAAACAAAAGGAGGGCCAGGGAAAAGACAAGAGATATAGATAAATTCCTAGAAGCTGGGAAGTGGGTGTATGTAGGCTAGGGTACAGGCCACCACACCTGAAAGCATACAAGGAAATGGCTACTGCACAGAAAACACCTACTCTCCAGAACCCTGCAGATGAGACTGAGAAATTTTATATATAAATGGAAAAGAGATAAGGAGCTCAAATCAGGATGACTGATTATATAGGTGCCAAAACTCTAAACGCATCCTGGGGCCAAAACTTAGTAGTCAGGTACATACCTGTAACCATTAATATTTGTTTTAGTTTTCTTAATAGATGTTTTATCTATTTTGACTCTCCATCTGGTACATATATTATTTATCAATATTGTGCCTTCCTAACACATTATTCACTGAATATTGTATAATATTAATATTTATAGAGTACATAAGTAACCATATCTAACTTATTTTTGAAGATAAGTATAAATTCTTTAAATACAAATTGTCAAGTACAACATCAGTCACCTAAGAAAAACTCCTGTAACGTAAAACATCAATAAACACATCAACAATAATAAAGAGAAAAATTGACTCCTAAAGGGTTAGAAATACTTCAGAAAATAATAGATCCTTTTTAAAAAAAAAATACTAATTACTATCTCGAAGGAAATTCCAGAAGATTTTGCATCTACTGTAAAATAAAATTATTCTATAAATTGAAACAATCAAAGAAGAAAAAGAAACTCATAGAAGCTGAAAAATATATGACCAAATATTTTTAAAATATGAAGAGATTATTTTTAAAATGTCAAATCCATTAACCCAGAAAATATATTAAAAAGAATAAAGACAGAAAAGAGGAGAGAAAAAAATAAGAGATATGATAAAGAAATCTAGGAGGTCCAACAGATACTGCAGAACGAATGAGACTCCCAGAAAAATGGAGGGAGAACATACATTTTTTAAGATAACTAAGGCATTTACCATATCTGAAGAATGCAAGTATGCAAAGGTTCACAAGGTGTTCAAGCATGGTCAGTGAATTAAAGGAGAAAACTCCTGACAGTTCACTGGGAAATTTTTAAAAATCAAGGTTAAAAAGAATGCCCTTCAACCTTTAAAGCAGAAATTAGCTAACTACAATTCATATTCCATAGCTGACCACAATTTGCTTTTATAAATAAAGTTTTGTTGGCACGTAACCATGCCCATTTGTTTAATTAAGCATCACCTAACTTGCTTTCATGGTAAACATAATTAAGTAGTTGTAACAGCGACCATGTAATTCACAAAGTCTAAAGCATTTACATTCTGACCCACTGCAGACCTTTGTTCTGTAGAGGGAGCTTCAAGAAAGAGAAACAAAAGTTCACCCCAGAAGAATAGCATCAACCTGGCATCAGAAGCTTCTCACCTCTAAAAGCCAGAGGACAATGAAAATATGCCGACAGAAGCTGAAGGGAAATCGTATTTATCCTAAAATTCATACTCAACCAATGTAGCTATCAAATACCTGGAGAGTGCAAAGGTATCTCCAAATCCTTAGGACCCAGAAGATTTACCTCCCAAGGACCCTTTCTTAGAAAATGACTTGAGGGTGTGCCCTGGATCGACAGGGAGTCACGAAACAGAGCAGGATCCAGGAAACGGACCCTGGGTGGTAGCTATGCCATATGCCCAGAACACATTATCAGCATTGGAGCAAGAAGAGGGACATCTATAAAGAGGAAAGAATGTGAAAGCTTTACTCCAGCATGGAGAATTTAGGGAAACAATTAAGAAAGTGATATGGTTGGGAGTTAGGGAGCAGGGGACAAAGGCAGCTGCTGAGGGTTAGAACTTATGGGTCTGTAACCAGGAGCTGATAAGGAGCACAGCTGGGAAGAGGCACCAGTGGGGGAAACTGCCCAAATGATACACTGCTTGAGGGCAAATAAGTGCAGAAGCTCTGTGGGTAGAGTCTGTCATGAGAGGATAAAAGCTGTAAAAAAGGGTAGTGGGGCAAGGCATGGCATCATGTGCTTTGGTTTCAGGATGTGTGGCAGCCTGAAAGGTCAGCACCTTGGGATTTGGCCATGCCAGGGAAAAGGAAAAGTTACAAGAAACACAAGTACGAGGGTTCGGTTTGGAAACCGGCATTTGGACCTCTGACATGCGCATAGCTTACTGGAATCCATGTATGCAGGAAAACTTAGAACCTGGAAAACTTGGAATCTGTACCTATGAGGAGAGGGTAGCTTGCTGGAAACTGGACTTTGTGTGTAAATGCCTGCTTCAGGTTTGGAGCAGCGAGAAGACGCCATCTGAGACATGTGCTTCTTTGTAAGCTGCGTGTTTAGATCTACATCTTGGAAGCATTTTAAGACTTAGAAACTGGACAATAACTGGGGTAAGATAACCAGTAAGATAGTCACGCATGGCCTCAGTGACTCTGGATGGTCTTGCCATGCTTGTAAATAAACCTTGGTACGGTTATTTTGAGTAGTCTTACGATTGTGTATGAAAGTGGAAGAACCTGGAGAGAGTGACTGGTTAAGCTATCTATGAACTTCTCTCCTTGTAGTTTTGCTGCCCTTTCCAATGTGGTTTCAGATATACTTGGGGTCTTGGGCACTTGAGAACCTCTGAGTTATAGACTGCAGGATAAGTCCAGTTCTTCAGGAGGGAGGATGCCAATTTGAGTCTGGAATATTCTTTTACCAGGACTGTTTGGTGATCCAACCATGCAGGAAACTCACCCTAGGTATAAACTTCAGGTCTTTATGCAAAAGAGGTTAGACTTGGCTGCATGCCAGGACCCGTGATGTTCAAGTGAGGACGTCTGCTTTCCCAGCAGAGCCACGCCTGCACTCTTGGAAGAGAAGGATGGATAAATCACAGGTGGAGCTCCTTGCAAGTTCTGCTAGCTACTGCTTTTTGGTCTTGTATGAGCTGCATTAAAGAAGGAAATTGAAATGCACTCCAGAATCCCCAGAATGTTCCATCTGGCTCTCCTCTTCCCTTTTTCCATGCAGGACCCCCCTCTTTACCTGAACCAACCCCTTCTAGACACTGCAATCCTCACCTTGCTCCACAGAACAAAGTAATTGTCTCTCTCTCTTCCTCTCTCTCTCTTGTTCACTCTCTCTTTCTCTCTCTCTCAGGCTATAAATGTCCCTGGTAGCCTCAGACCAATGTTTTTAAAATCAAAGACTTAATATCTTTTACTGAAAAGCTATTGACCCTGGAGTTTCACAACCAGCCGGAGTGACTTTATGACAGTTGTTTTGAGTCATATTTTTCTCTTCACTGATTTCCATGTGTTTCCAAATGAGAAAACTAAAATCAGAGAGCTTAAATCACATGCTTAAGATCCCAAGGATGGAAATGGACCTAGAATCATGAATCATCTAGAAGCTAGAATCATGATTCAAACCCAGAAATATCTAGCTTCAAGGTCTGCCTTTGTGCTTTCTCATCTTTTCCTTACTCTTCCAAGGAAGGGCCCATTACTGGAACTTTCCCTCCCACATGTCATTCAAAGCCAAGTCTGCCCAGTGTCTGTGTGGTTCATAGCTACCAGTTTCTGAAGCAGAGACCCTGACCACCCCAGCTCAGGCCAGCTGCGCTCTTCTGAACCAATCCATGCTGGCCAGGGCAGCAAGACCACTGAGGAACCCTGAGTCACCAGCTCCAGGGGAAGACAGAAACTGCAAGATGGCTGTCCCCTGAGGGGCCTGCTACTGGTGAGTAAAATTTGATTAGGCAGAATTGGTTGAGTTCATATCATTAAGCACACTAACTCTCTAGCTGTGCAGACCATCATCCTATTTCACTGGCCAGACTCTGGTTCCCACCCAGAGCAAGCCCCCCTTCGGCTCAAGAAGCAAATGAAAATACACGTCCTTCTTCCCCAGGTTCAGGCATGGGGTGACTGCTTGGCAAACAGCCCCGTCACATTTGGTCATCTCAGGCATTTTTCCTACCCGGCGGCTCCCCTTCCCAAATGGACTCAGAGATATTTCTCAAAATGTTGTGCTCAAACAAGCATGTGACAAACAGCTTGTCAGTGTGTCTCTTTCTTTACTGAAATGAGACCATGATGTCAAAATCCAGACCTTTTTTCATTTAGAAACAATCTGATAATGGAGAGCTGGTTTAATTTTCCAGGGAAAATAAGATGCTTTTGACTAGTGAAGCTCCCTAAAACCCCAGGAAGAGGCGTAATTATCATCTTCAGAGTCAATCCCTTGTGGATCCCCCTAATTAATTGTAAAATATAGATGAGGGCTGTTCAAAAGTAAGTTTACAAGGTTAATTACTGGTGTATTATGCACAGCACAATCATTGTGTTGGTAGAACGATTTTGTTGGGTACCTCTGATAGAATAAACTGATGCTAATTTCTAAGTCTCTCCTCTATCAAGTACATGAGTTGAGAGAAACCACTGCAAAGTTCCTTCTACCACTGGCAGGCTAGTTTTTGAAGTGTGCAGGCATTACCCAGGGAAATCAGCTCTGTCTGGGGAGCATTGGCTTAAAAGAACTGACTATACATATACACAGGTCCGTGCACTTGTATGCCCACGTGTGGGCACAAGCATATTAGCCTGAGTACATGTGCACACACAGAGGGACATGTTATGCAAAGAGCGTCAGCATTCCAGCCCATAGAACCTGTTTTGATTCTCAGAGCTCACACTCCAAGCATTTTCTGACTTGAAGACAAAGCCACCTGAGGACTTTCTAGAGCCTTCTGTGGGCATTAGGAACTTTAATGCAGTTAAAGTTTAGATCCTTTCATGTTCTTCTTTGTGGCAAAGATGACTGTCTTGTCATCATGTATGGGGAAGACGTGTGCAGACACATGGAGACTGGTTGACAGCTCACCGTCAAATGTTGCATCTTCAGAAATGCCAAGGACCTTCCAGAACATAGGAGCATCAGAGAGGATTCCAAAAGAAAGCTTTTCTTTTCCTTCATTTCCAGGTAGAGAGCTTCAGTGAGGAAAGGGGTTACCTGTGGGATTAGCTGCAACTAAATCAGGTGGGTTTTAAAGGCGAGGACATTGCAATGTACAAGAAAAGGAGGAAAGTTTGCTTCTTATCTTGGGTTAGAGATATCAGACAACTGCCAAAGGGGAGGACCCTGGTTGCCTTTCCCAGAGTCCCAGCATGGGGAGGATAGTCAGAACCCAAGTTTCGCAAGGGCTGGGCAACTGCATGGAGGAGCAAGACTCCCAGTGGTCACTGATTTCCTTCTGCCCCCTGCAACCCCAAGCTAAATGCAGATGGCTGGGTACCTGGGGGCTGTGCATGGTGGGGATGCATCCCATATCACACTGTCTGGGTGGGAGTCTGTGAGGTTGAGAACAGAGAGCCATGACCTCTGGCCTTGATGCTCCAGAAGGGCTCATGCAGAGGACACACTGTGCTGGACCTTAGACACACTGCTGCCCCAGCAGAAGAAAAACATGGGTACAGATAGGTCCCAGGGAGAGCACATGTGGAAGTGCAGAGACAATGGTTTGGGGACCCCAGGGTCATCTCACCACCTGAGCAGCTTGGGCCTGGAGAGATGCAAAGGACTTGAACTGTTGAAGTGAAGAAGTCAGCAGTAATGAGTGATTTTTGGAGCCAAAAAAAGTGACATAATTGATCCTTTTGGCAGCTCACATTGGTCGCAAGTCTGGGAAAGATGGGGACTCTGTGTGTGTACAGAGGAAGCCACCAGTATTACTGGGGTCCCGAGCTAAAGCATTACAAATGAGGGTTCTGGAAGGGGATGGCACAGGGACAACCAGGACTCAAAGCTGCAGACACCCCAGGGCTACGGCGCTGACTCTGCAAGCAGGAGGGGGGTTGAGATGGCTCTGGAGTTTGGCCATGAGGTTCCGTGAGTGGCAGTGCATGGACAGGAGAGGGGTGCAAATAGAGGTATGCATGTGACACCACACCCACTCCTCAGTCAAAGGTTATCAGATCCCTGTTCTCTGGCATTCTCTCCCTTCACACTCCATCCCTGCCTTACATGAGAACAGTGACAGTGCTAGATGATCCCAAGCCACCACTGTGAGCAGCACTTATTAGATGACAACTTTTCATTCCTAAACATGTGATGTCACCAGTAGAGGTTGAAAGAGGGCACTGGATGGACCTGATGCCACACAGCCCACTGTGCCTGCATATGGTCCTAACCTCTGACTCGCAGTCCAGTGCTCCCTCGCCTGTGACCCAAATAGGTTGGCAGGAAACCTGGAGACCATCATGTCTGCTCCCTCCTTCCCCTGCCTGATGACACTTTGCATTGTCATAAGGGGACTCCTCCTAATTGTTCTTTTTGCTGTCACCATCGTATTTCTTTTCTCCAGAAGGGAGCAGAGTCAGAGAGATTATTTTGACATATTTCCTGAAGACACTGTTTCTAGAGCACTTGCCTGATAAAAATGATATATTTATTTGGGACCGCCAAGAGCTTGCTGAAATGAGGAATTTATCTGCATAGCTTTTGTTATTAAAGTGATTCTTCTTGTTTATTTCCTTCTAAGCTACTGATTCCATCTATAATACATGAGTTTCAGGTAATAGAAATTTTTCATGCAAGTAAATATTTTAATAACAACATTATGGTCTTGATTCAGAGTGTTCCACGCAGTGGGTTGGCGTTCAGAACAAGCATGGCCCTGCCAGGCAAGGGATCTGGGATCACGTCCCCACTCTGTCGCTGTGACCTTGGTAAAGTTTCGTCCTCTCCAGGCCTCTGTGTGGCGACCGCCACATGCCCACCCTGACTCACAGGAGTCACCGTTATGAACAGATGAGGAGACAGTCCCAAAGGTTCTCTGGGACCATCTGTCCCTTCACCCCACAGGGCAGTGTGAGCTTGGGGTGCTATTAGTACCCTGTGGACTCAACTGTCACAGCGAAGGCACTCAAAAATGCAGTGGCTTAAATGAGACCATTTTTTACATTCACAAAGCAAGTGGCAGAGGGGAAACCACCCCACCTACCAGCGTTGTCCAGGTCCCAGGCTGGCCAGGAGGTCTAGCCTCTTCAACATGCACACTCCATGTCCCCATCCAAGGTTCAGAGAAGAAAGTGCCAGAAAAGAACCAAAGCTTCAAAGTGATAACCCAGAGTTTGCACAGGGCACCTCTACTCCCACCTAATTGGCCCAAATTTAGTTACATGGGCCACTTGGCTTCCCCATCCACACAGAAAACTGGAAAATGTAGTTTCTGGGTTCTTTTGACCCTGTACTCAGCTAGTCCTTGGAAAAAGGAGACAAGGGATATTAGAGGACACTTAAGTTTTAGGTAGCATCTAACCCTCTGGGTAATCATCACAGATAGAAGAACCCAGCAGATCTTCAGGGAAAGCAAACAACCGATAAGTGCAGGCCTGCACCCACATACCTGCTTTGTATACTTACATATGCACATTTGTATTCAGAGGTGCACACCTGCAGACAGAAACTGGTTCAACTAAGCAAAAGAATGCATGTGAAATTCAGCACAGCTCCAACCCTTGGACATGTGCCTCCCCAAGAGAGAAGGTCAATGTCAACTTTGCTTCCCAGACCTGGTAAGGACAGCCCAAAGCTGGTAAAGCTGGAGGAGCAGTCTGAACCTGGGGATGGTCACAGACTTAGGGACACAGCTCACACCAGACTTGGTGCTGGTTTTAAGTGCAACCAAGCTGGCAGTCATTCACCCGTCTTTCCCCAAATAGGACAGCCTTCCCCTCCTTGACCTTCACCAATGCATGCTAACCATACGGGCTGACAGCTACACCCTCCAGCTGCATGCACTCTGTATGGGTAATACACAAGCTAGATGACCCTGTCCAGACTCAGCACCAAGTGCTGGACCCACCCAGAGTTCTCCCAATATCCCCCAGTGCTTCTGCTGCAAGCCAGGAGACCACCTGTCAGTGTAGCATATGTGCAGCCCACCCCAGCCCTCACCCTTGGGGATCGGAGTGAGAAGCCTCCCTTGGGTAGCAAGAAGCCTCCAGTCCAGCATGACCTCAAGGAGAGGGCTCTGAGCATGAGCATCAGTCTGGCCAAGGTCAGGTTCCTCCAACAGGCTCTGTCTTCAGCAGACAGAAGACCTTCAGAAGAGCCCGGAAAGGACTATTCACTGTTCCCAAACCACTCAACAGATGTTAACAGCTCTTGGGTGTGCAGATCAATTCATGTAGAATTATTTGTCAAAATCACTTCTTCCCTCATTATTTCCTGCTGAGAGTTGACGATGATACAAATTTACGTTGTAGCTGTCACAGAATCCAACATCATCACAAAGGAAGGGAAATTAACCCCTACCTATTAGGAACGATTTAGTTTGACTCTCCAGGAGGAGGTAATTTGTTAGATGAATTGTTTTAAATTGCAAGAAGACATGTCTCTGTGACATGCCAGAGCAGAGTGATGTAAGGCTGCTTTGCTAGAGGGGAGCTGGTACAAACAGCCATCCTATTAACTTCTAGTGAAAATGTATTTACCATGGAAGTGACAGACTGACTTATTCTGGCCAGAACCGGAAACTGGGACTCTCATTTCTATCATCTGGGACGCTGGAGCTCTGCTGTCTAACCATAAAATCTACCCAGCATGTTTAGCTCTCGATGGAAGGTGTTAAGCTCAGCAGCCTACATATAGCCAGTCACCCCTCACTTAGATCAGGGCCACTTCTTTCTCAATTGCTCCCCCACATCAGTGATGGCCTCACTCCTCCCTACCCATCTCTCATGGTACATCCAGTGTGGTCCTTCAAAACCCAAATCTTGTCCTTATTTCCCAGGTCAGGATCTCTGCACAGCTCTCTTTTCTGCCTAGAATCTTCTCTCTACCACTCTTCACCTTCTCACTCCTTTTTCAGTTAAGGTTTCTATTTTACTCAGAGCAAAAACCAAAACCCTACAATAGCCTCAGGTGGATGAGCCACGCTATATCGCCTTAAAAGGCACACTTTTCAGAATGTCTTGGGGGGGGTCGCTATTAGTCTTCATGGCAGGCCAATAGATACAAATGCCTCCATTTATATCTTAGGCAGGTGAGAACATGGCTGCCTTATCTACAAAGCCATGGTGAGTTGGCTCTCCCCTGCCTCCCTGACCTCATCACCTGCCATGAACTCCCTATTGCTCAAGTCACAATCCTCTGCCACTGAAGACTTTCCACTGGCAGCTGTCACTGGCTTCTCCCAGAAGTCAGCCACATAAACCTCATCTTCTTCAAATAGGGTTCAGATGTCAGCTTCTCAAAGAAGTTCATGCGTGCTGTCATGGTGATGGCATTATCTACTACTTCACCAAACCTATGCATGACAGAGTTGGGTCAAACTGACATGATAAGTGTTATCATGTCTCCCCAGACACCTGAAACACTAGCATACTCACCAGTTTGACAAACTTGTTGATGGAGATCTGATTCCCGCTGGACATATAACTTTAGAGGACAACTTTGCAGACCTGAGTAGATTCCAAAATCAAACGACTCAGCACAGAATTCTTGATCTATGCTTGTGCAGCACCCAGTCCTGCTATCTACCCCTAACCATGTTGCCTGGTGAGCAATGTCTGAAGTCACTTCCAATACCTTTTTTAAAATTTTTAAATTTTATTTATTTTTATTCTTTAAATCACAACCTCAGTAAATGCTTTTGGAGATCCCTCCCTCTGGTGCCCCCTCCATTCACTCAAACCCCTCTCTTTGTTGTTTGCTAGTCTGTGTTAAGTCCATTAGTCTCTTTCTTTCCTGTGGCAGTGTCCTTTCATTGGGTGAGGGACTATGTTCTTGGGATCAGGCAAAACGTGCTGGTAGGTTTTCAGTGTTAACCTTGCATTGGGCAGCCAGTCTACAGTTATTTGTGGTCTGTCCATGTTTTCTCATTGCAGACAGTCTTCTTCAATCCCTTCTCTGTGTTGTTTTGCTGTTTTACCTTATGCTTCTGACATCTGGTTTAGGGATCCTCACCCCCAGTCAGTGTCGGTGAAGAAGTTTCTCTGTGGATACAGGCATCTGTGAATGGCCATTGTAGATGATCTCCTCTGCCTCAGTTTGCAGCTTTGTTGGGGCCAATGCCCCCACTTTTTGGCCTTCCTTTTATCTCCCATGGTATGGAGAGGGGCACCTACCTCTCCTAGATGGCGTCTCAGAAATGAGGTCTTGGCTCTTCCAGACCCAGTGAGCATGCAGGTGTGCATTCGTGACATCGTGTTTCCATAGTTGTTTCTCCAGTCTCACATGCACTGGTTCTCTTGATACTCCATCTCCTGTGTCTGGCTCAGACTTGTGGGCTGGATTTTTACCTGGTCCCTCACCTATTCTATGATGGTGTTTGTATTATGTATGTTCTTTCTCCTCCTGAAGATTAGCTGGAGTGAGAGTGAAATGGAAGGGGCTTTCCTCCAAACCCCAATTGCACCCCTGCCAGCATGCCAGACCTCTCTATATGGGGGCAGGGCCTGGATGACTGGGCAGGAGCAGTCCTAAGCCTCCTTGGGGTAGGGACTTGGCCAAACCATACCTTGGTCCATCCGGGCTGAAGATGGCTGCCTTTTGCAACCATCCACTGGTGGATGGGGCTAAAACCCTACTCAGCCCCCCCTCCCAGGCTCTCTGGGTGCAGGGGGCCAACCTGGAGTTCCACATTGCCTTGGCTCCCCACTGGCAAAGGAGCTCTGAAGGCCCAGGACCCCGGGTGTGCAGGCAGCCCTGTGGCTCCACTTCCAATATCTACCTCTATAGGTAACAAGTTACCTGAGTTATTCAGACAAGTAACCAGAGAAGCTTGGTGACCCATGGGAATGGAGAGTCCTCCATCTTGGAAGAAATCCTGAATACTCCATGCCCCAGTGCATCAATCCCATTGTAGGGCTCAGGATTCTTTCCATTGCAAACAACACAAACCCAATCCAAAGCAGCATAACTGAAAAAGCAAGGCTGGGGGAGGGGGTCTAATGAACACAGGACGTTTCAGGAGTTCAACTAGCTGTAGGCATGGGTCCCTCACAGGGGAACTCTTTCACCTTGTGAATACTGATTGCTCAGGGCCCAATCTGAGCTTGTACTTCCCTCAAAGCTAGACATTCCAAAGGAGAGAACCTCTTTTTCAAGAGTTCCAACAAAAATCCCATAGCGAGTCCTCACTGCCCCAGTCTGGTCACCTGACCACATCTGTGCCAATCCCTGAGGTCTGGGGCTTGGAATACTCAGGTCGCACAGTCTGGGCCACCAGCTCAGTTTCCGAGCACCAAAATGTATGCTCACCCAAGGCAATACATATATATATATACCCAGTAAGAGTTTTTGTGTGGTGTTGGACTATGGGAGACGGGGGCACTGCAGAGCTAGTTTTAAAGTTCGTGTCTGAGACTTGACTTTGCTATTCTTTCTATGTGGCTGTAAATAAGGTATTTTCCTTTGTAACTTCTAAAATTTCTCAAATCTAATGGGAGGCTAGAGTCTTGCCAAACCACAGCGAATACCATGAGGCTGAAACAAGATCATGGCAGGTCTGTTCCCCAGGACAAGAAGAGAGCAGTGCTTTCCATCTTCCCGAACTGCATCTCCAAGCTCCAGTTAGTTGTAGATCTATAACTACAGAATACGGGCTTCTTTCCCACTTATGACTCAAATTAAAAAAAAAAAAGGCCTCACTTCTCTTTTATTTGGTGTTTGCATGCTGGCGCCTCTCACCACCTCCACCCCACAGCTGTGAGGCACCTTCTCAGAGCCCAGAGGACGTGAGATTCATCACTCGCTAACACAGTTCACACCATGCAGCCGTGACCTGAACAACACATCCACAATTAGCTAACGTGGATCATTTTCAGCGGAAAATGAAGCATGAAATATGCAAAAATAATGAGCCCTTCACTGAAATTCCAGTAGCTGCTACAGGGTAACCAATCTGAATAGCAGTTGCAATTCCTAGGAAAGAAACCCATTAATAAGGACAATGTTGAAATCATTATGTATGGACCCCGGAACTCACTCGATAATTAATTCGGTCGATAAACATGGTATTAATCCTCCCACAGTGTGTAACTTAAATGAGGTTTTTATTGAAATATTGGGTCTAGTTTCAGACTTTGCTGCTAAAGCAAGTGGGGACATTGGCAATGGCAGTGAAGTCAACACAAGAGCCAAGATGAATGACAAGTCACAAAGAAAGAACCCTTCTCCTGGGCCCAGAAGGCCCATCTGATGCCCATCTCACCAGGGCTGTCAGCATGCCATGGGCCCTGATCCCAGACACTGGCCTGAATATCCAGTGCCAAGCATCCACCAAGCTATTGGGCAGCTTTCCCCAGAGGTCTCAGGACTCACTCTTGATTTTCTTGAGGCACATGGTGGCAATGACACATGTGCATTCAGAACCCACTCTTCCCTGCATGCCTGTCTGCCTGCCCTGGTCTTTTTCTGGAGGGTGAGGACTAGGACTGAAATATCTAACTTTGGGGTGCACATCTAGGGTTAGCTACTTGCCAGCTCATTGACCTTCAGTTTATAAAGGTCCCTTTCCAAGTGTGCAGATAATGAATGTACCATCTATTTTCAGGGTTTTTCATGAAGAATAAACAACAAAATGGGTGTCTATCATGAAGTCATGTGTCTCGTTCTGAAGAAGAGCTCACTAAATGGCACTTAGGTTGTTTATTGCTTGTGGCAGACTGAACCCCTGTGCTCAGAGAAACGCCTTTTATGTGGGTTACCAGTTTCTCTGGACAAAAGTCAGTTTCCCACGTACATGTCAGCACCCAGCCTGGGTTTGCTCCAATACCAGCAGGGCCTGGATGCCAGCAAGGCTTATGCCTTGTGGGACCCACACCCATTGCACTCAGGTTACTTTTGAAGCTCCATCTTATGAGATATGACCCGGGTGCTGATGGCTGCTGAAGGTGGGTGATGGGTACAGAGAGCACCTCATACTATTCTCGCTCATATTATATATATTTTATTTTTAAAAGATTTATCTAGGGAGGGTTTAATTAAGTTTTTGAATTTCACAGGTAAGAGTAATATTGTCAGGTTCTGGCATTCATCCTGCCCTTCTGTTGGAGAGGCCAGTCACATTCTGATCGACATTCAGGATGTTCCCGGGAGATCATAGATCCTTATCAGAACCAGCACTAAGATAGATGAAAGACCATTAGGAAAAGTAAGCATCTTCTCTTTTTTATTGATATATAATTGACACAAAACACTATATGAGTTTCAAGTGTGCAACATAAGGATTCCACATTTGTATACCCTGGGAAATGGTCACCACCATTCCCTCCAGTTACCATCCTGCACACACTACACATAGGTACAAATTTTTTCTTGCCATGAGACCCAAACACCTTCATTTTTTAAAAGCACTGAAGAGCATGAGTAATCCAAGCAGACGATCTTAATGGGGAAAAACAAATGATTAACATAACAGTGGAAATGTGATGTGGTTCTAACTGACACAGTGCCCCACCTCTGATGCCGGGAAAGCAGTAGACTTAGCACTAGAGCTCAAGTTCTTTGCTTCTCAACCTGGTACTGTCTATTGTAACCACACAGCTCATACCTAGATGCAACAGAAACAATAGCAGTTAACATTTACTAGGATTTCCTCTCTGCTCTGACCACCTCTGGGCTTCCTAATGTCAAACAAACACTGCTGAGGAAGACAATACATCACCATGTAGGGAATGTAGACTTGGAGACGGATGAGATGGGCTCAGGACACCCCAGGCCAACCCAGGAGCCTCCAGCTGCTTCTGCCCACATCTGTCCTGCTCACCTCGAAGCAGCAACAGCAGTGCTGCCTGGGACTTTGTGTGCAGTGTCCCTCTGGTTTGGTGTTTAGATCCTTCCAATTTTTCCCTCTCAGGCATGATACTCCATCAGGGATTCTTGTAAGAACTTTGCTCTCCTATCTGTCTTGCCCTGTTCAAAGATAAAAGTTGCTTAAGATTAGGGATTTTTCACCCATTTTGTTTAGTTCTCTGTTTCCAGTGCCTAGCACAGAGACTGGTGAAGAATAGACTTGCTAGTAGCCGGGCGTGGTAGCACACACCTGTAATCCAAGCGCTGGGAGGCAAGAGGTCCGGGATTGCTTGAGTTTGCAGGTTCGAGACTACCCCAGGCAACACAGCGAAACCTGGTCTCGAAAGCTGGGTACAGTGGCAGGTGCCCGTAATCCCAGCTACCTGGGAGGCCGAGGCTTGAACCCCCAGGGTAGGGACTACCCTGGGCAACATAGCAAGACCTAGTCTCAGAAAAAAAAAAAAAAGACTTGCTAGCTATTTGCTGATTGGGTAAATGGATGAACAGGTGGAAGGAAAGATAGATGGCTGTGTGAGGGGGGGTGCATTTTTCTAGAGAAGGTAACTCAGAAGTCTCCCTCTCTCGTCCTCCAAAACCACACAGCTTAGGACTGTGGTTCTGGTGCCTGGGTTGCACTTGCTGATGTTGGGGTTTAACTAGCCTGGGTTGTGGTCTAGGCGTTAAGCCTGTAAAAGATCCTTGGTCATTCAAGTGTGCAGAACCACTAGCAAAGGCCAAATCTGAGGTCCACCCTCTTCTGTGAACTCCTCCTCTTCAGAGTTGCAGAGGAATCTTGTTTCAAGTGCCAACTATTAATGTCCCACCTTCCATGCTTCAGCAGTGAAGATCCCCAGGGGACAGAGCCCAGAAATCTGTAGTTTTAGTAACCACTTCAGTGATTTCAACATGCAGTAAAGTTAGGTAGAGCACTAATCTATAATAAATAAATAGTAATAACTTAAATGCAGCTAAAATATCAGCTGTAGTAATAACTTAAATGCAGCTAAAATATCAGCTGTCTTTATTTTTTTTAAATCTAACTAAATCCTCCTTCATGACCCACCCCTTCACTGCAGCTGAAATGTTATTGGTCAGTATTGGGGTTTCATTCTCGGGGTCTACAGGTTCCTCTGTTTGCTGTGGGATTACCTATCTCTGCTAAGCCATGTTGGGGTGATCCTCCCCTCTTCTCCCTCAAGGACACCACCCTGATACCACAAAGACATCAAGAAGAGTTGTGTTTAGGTCACTTTGGTGTGAAATCCTACAAAAGCTCTGAATCTAAGAAACAAAATTCCTGGATGCCTTCTTGGAAAGGACAATCTCAGTTGTTCTACCTACTAACTCTGCAGTATATTTCAGACCACACAGGTCGTTGAATTTCAAACTTCCAACCCCAAAGTGCCAAGTTATATTGACTAATACCTTGGGAGGACTGTTTTTCCTCCTCCACTTAGCACCAAATTTAAAGATAGCAATTTCTTGGCTTCCATTATAATAAGAATGATAGTTTCCTGGAGCCATCCCCCCTGGCCTGGGTCATTGCGTCCTATTTCAAATCGAACTTCAGTTTCAATCAGCTTAGTCAGTTGAGCAAAATTTTGCCTTCTGGGCAAAAATTCACAGAATAGCTGTGGCACCTGCCTTTGTTAAATCTTTGACCTCATTGTCTCTTTCTTTCCAATCTTTTTGTGCATTTAAGGGGAGAAAGTATATTTTATCCAGAACTGTTTACAGAGGGGTGTGGGGGTGGGGTGACAGTACCTGCTTGCCAAAATGGAGCACAGAAGCCTGGGCCGTGTTATTCCTACCTGTTGGGAAGAAGGAGATCTACCAGGACATAAGACTTGTCAACTTTTGTGAATATTTAATGCTTTGTGGATGCCTGAAAATAATAATAATACCTAAACTATCTACCTGTAGATACACATGTATGTGCACAAATACATATAATCAGCTAACAATTATATGATGAAGATCTTTTATATGCTTCCTCCTTGGTGAGCTCCTTCATCTGTTGATTTCAGAGATAAAGACCATGCTGATTGCAGGCACATCAAATTTTCCCTGTATTTTCATCCATCTGTTTCTACTTACTATGTTTTGAAGCTATGGTTTTAGGTAAAGGCTCATGATTGCTTGATCTTTTCCTGTTGGTGGGGCCTTCTATCAGTGGCAGCCACCCATCTATGTCCTTTTCATACTTTTCATCTTGAGTTATATGTTCTCTAATGTCAACTTGAAAACAGATGGGTTTTGTTATTTTTGTTGTTAGTATTTGTTCTGCATTTCCCTTAGTATCTCCAGTTTCCACATTTCTGTGTCATTTTGTTTGACATGTGCTTCTTGGCAACAGAGCTACAACTGAGACTTCTCTTAGTAAGTACATTTAAGTTACTCACAGTCACTTTGGACTATTCTTGCCATTTTACTTTGTATTTTCTACTTATTGTGCTTTCTCTTCTTTCATTCACACCCCATTTCCTAATTGTTATTAAATCGGCCAAGTATCTTTATCACACCTTCTCTCTAATATTTAATATTTCCCTGGCTAATATTTTTTTCAGTTTCTTTCAGATAACCCTTAAATATTTTATGTCTGAATTTAGACTAATATCATGTCTGCATGTCTAAAAAGAGTTCATCACTGCATCTTCCCTTATAAAACTCAGTATCCTCTGCTTCCTTTTACCCCTACCTTCCCTGTCTCTTCCCACATTTATATCTTCTGGGATTTTAATTCTAGATTGTTATTATTTTTAACCATCAGGAATCATTGGTCTTTAAATTTAATAGTTTTCTACATCTTGTATCCCAATATCTTTGATTCGTCTTTCATTTTCATACTGATTTTTTCAGATACATTTTGAGAGTTGAACTTTCTTAGGTTCTTACCTACATGAAGGTATCTTTAGCCTCCAGAGCATTTCAGACTAGCTTTAAATTATTTTCCCTTAGAACTTAGCATGTATGACTACTTGTACTCTTGTAGGCTGTGTTGCTAATACCTGCCATTTTATCAGAATGTTTCTTTTGTGTTCCAGCCTCTATCTAAGGGTTTTATGATATTTTTCTCTCCCTGGTACTGTGAAATTTAGCTTTGGTTGTCTGGAGTTCAAGCATTTTACTCAATATGCTTGTTCTTTGTCATCATTTAACAACAACAACAATAATAATGTCTGGCATTGAGTTTTACCAAATAATACATTCTAGTACCCCATACTAAATAAATATTATCATTATACCCATTTTACGGAAGATAAAGCTGAAGCACAAAAATCTTTGCCTTTAGAATTGCTTTATTAATATTTCTTTTAGAACTGCCTCTATTTCTGTAAAGATTTCTGCCAACTCTTGTTTTTAGGTATTGGGGTTTGGAGGTCAGTCTCCAGGTTTATGTCTTCGGCACAGTGTTTGGGGAAACTTCTTACAAATCTGTGTTCGTCAATCCCCACTTTGGCTGTGTGTTATCAGACTTAAACATACACACAAATAGAAGCTCTCTCTGGTTCATCATAGTACAACTTCCCTCGGAATCACAACAGACTCGGTTGCAGGGTCCTCTTGGTCTTGAGAGCCCCCCCCCATCCTCTACTTGGTCACAGATAATTGACTCATAGAGGGCTGGGCACTGATCCAACCAGGGCTAATCCAATTCTCTCTTCCTTCCTAGGAATTTGAAACTTGTTAAACAATACACTTAACTGGATGCAGACTTCACTCCCTAGCAGAAAGCATAGGTTGTAACAGCAAGGAATCATCCATGCATTTGCATTTCTGTTGCACTCAGACACCTTGGCCCATGCCCCTCCTCTGCTGAGCCACAGCCCTGGACATACACTGGCCACAACCCCAGTGCCAGGTCAGAGACCTCCTTCTTGTGCAGAGAGTGGACTCTGACCTGGCCAAAACTAACCCCTGACCTGCTCATGCGTTGTTCTGTGTCCAGCCACACCAGCAACACCCCAAGTACCACCTTTCCTGCCCCCATTATCTCAAGCATGTACACTGTTGTCATAAGAAACTCTGATGAAAGAGCGATTCCCCACTGCACAATTGGAAACATATCATTTTTCCCACAACAGCAGCCCACTCGAGTCCTGCTCCCCTGGTGCTAAGCATGGCTGCTTTCAACCCTGCTTTCACACCCAGACCCTGACAAAGGAGCTGTGTCCTGGACACATTTCTCACTGCAGAACCCAGTGCCCAGAGAGTAGCCTCCACCTGTTCTTTGCCTTGAAAGACTCTGTCATGAGCAGCCAATGCCCTCACTCACATGGCTCCTCTACAGTAAAACCAAAGCCAGTGACGCTGGCTAGAATTTCCCAAAGACCTGACGGCCACTCACAAGGTAGGAAACCCTCAGGGTCATTCTCGGTGCTCTCTCTTCCATGTTCCAACACGTTATCAAGATCTGTCAGCTCTACCTCCTGTGTGTCTTTTCTGATCCCCCTTTTTCCATCTCCACTCCATCTTCCCTTCAAGCAAGCCTATATCCATGGCGAGCTTCTGGACTGGGTTTCCTACCTCCAGTCCCATCACCTTCAGCCCACCCCACTCCCAATCCATCACTTAATGGTCAGCAGAGCGAACATTCAAAAGATCAAGTGTAGCCACGTTCTCTCTTGCTTACAATCTCCCACAGCTTCCCCATGCCCCGCGCACAAAGTCCAACCTCCTGAGCATAGCAGTTCAGATCTTGCGTGATCTGACCTAACACAACCCTGTACTTCACCTAAGGAGGGAAAGAGTTTACTTCTCATTCAGATCATCACCCCCACTCCCTAAGTTCTCATGGGCTTCCATTCAAACCCTGCAGTGGGGAAGCCACTGCTTTATTTCTTCAGAGCCTATGGTGTCATTTGGTGGAGAGTAGGGGGTGGTTATAATTATATATTGCAAATTGAAGCTGTTATTAATCAAAGCATCACCGAAAATATCAAAAAAGTAATGTGACATCTCAAAGCTCCTCACCCGCTGGTTCCAATGCACATCCAAAAGGAAGCTGACCTTTTCCGCAGCAGCATTATAAATGTCAGAATTGCATGGCGCCATCCTTCAATTACTGTCACCTTGAAAAGGGAGAATGCTGGAGGCCTCACACTTAAGTATTTTCAATCACAGATGTAGTTCAAACACTCCGTCTCCTCAAGAGAGGGGAGCTGGGTTCTGGAAAGCCAAGCGGCCCCCACTGGTTTCTACACCATGCGCAGTGACCCAGAAAGTCAGCAACTTAAAAGATGATTTGGGGATTGATCAGAACTACCCATCTGATCTCCTCCTGTTCCAACAAACTAACGATTTAATTTCTCTGCCATGGCTATTTCAGAAGCCCCACAGAACAAAGACTGTCTCCCTTGCATATCTCCTAACTACAGATAATTGTAGATTGCTTTTCTTTTTACTAAATCATGTTTTTATTCTGCAGCTCTAAATGAGAAAAAAAACTTTCCTATGGCCATATTTCTATTCTTCATTTAAAGTCTCCATTCAACAAGAAGGCAGAAAGGATTGAGTCCAATAAGCGGGAAAAAGCAATTCCACATTCTAAGCTGTTATGCTGGTATGGTATTTATAGTACAAACGAATCAAATTAGCATCTTCACATGTTACAAAATAATTTCTTCCTCTGTCTCCTGTAACCTATATTTACAGTGGGGCTTTATATTTCCCCTTCTGCACTAAATTAACAAGGTATATTATTGGATTTTAGTTATTACAAAACCTGGGCAATCAATATCATTCTGTTTCTCTTTTTAACAGAACATCCTGGGTCTGATTTGACTTGGGAAGTCTGGCCCCTTGGCAAAAAGGAAAGTTATAAATTTAGCAAGCCCTTCCAGGGTGTTCTGCTGCATGTGGCCGTTCCTGCAGCCAAATCAACACCTGCTTCCAGGTTCAATGGCACCAGACCCCAACAAGCTGGCCAGAGCCCATGGCAGCCTGACCTGGGAGTCCCACCATGTGATAGAATCTGTCACACCCTTGGTTTTCCACTCCTACTCCAGGAAAGGAGGCACATGTGTAGCTGGGAAGGAGGGTGTTTGCTGGTGAATAGCCACTCATCCTAAACCAGCATTTCAAAGGCAAGGTGTTAATGGGCTGTTGCTCAGGGAGCAGTGAGAGAACTTCGTAGAAGGCAGTACCCAGACCAAACTGTGCGCTGTGTCCAGAAGGCAGAGGGGAAGGTGACGAGCTGTCCAGGATGCCCACCTGAGGAGGTGAGGCTCCCTGTGTCAGAATCATCATCCTTATGTCAAGAGCATCCCCAATGAACCAGGATGTGTCGTTCCCTGGAAGATGTCAAGGCCTAGATGGTGTGCTCCTCTGCACCCCCCTTCCCAGATGTCCAAACCTGACTGTTCTCTACAGGGGGCTAAGTCCAGGCTCTTTCCATAGAACTTGAGCAAACTTCTGAGTAGCTAGACCTTGTATTAATGATGAGATACTCACATTGCCCCAGAGAATGCCACTGAACACACTGCACTAATACAATCTCACTTCGCCCCGCCAGAGCTCAGCTCAGGAACCAGGCCAGGCTCGGTCCTTGGAGACCAGCATAACCAACAGGCTATGTGGGTCTCACACCATCTTCTGGGGCCTGGTCCCTACTTGTATTTTGATCGATAACTTTAGGTTGCTTTCATTCGCTGCCCAGCTTGTGCCTCTGAATTCCCCAGTCTCTATCTCTCCTATCCCTCCCCTAAGGAGCAGCAAATTACCTCCCTTCCCCTTTCCTCTCTTTCCCTCTCTCCTTTCAGAGAACAGCAACTCTATTCTACCTGTCACTCAAGCCAAAACCTTGAACTCATTTTGACTCCTCTCTTCCTCCTCCTGTCATATTACAAGCAAATCCTGGATATTCTACCTTGAAAATCTACTGAGAATGCAACCATGGCCAAACACCTCCATGGCTACTACCTTGGTTGCTCTAACCTTTTGCCATGGCTCATGACTCTTCCAGACTTCCCTCCCCACCCTACACTCTGTTTTCAATAAAGTAGCAGCATCAATAAGGATTTTAAAACCCACACCAGATTCTTCCACTTTGTACTTTTGTGCTAAAAAAGGCCTTCTGGAGCCCCCTTGTCTCCCAGAGCAGCAGTGGGGGCTCTCATGGAACTTGTGGAGCCCAATATTCTCCTTGGCCCAATTCCTTCCCTCCTCCCCTCCCTCTCTCCACTTCAGTCCAGCTGGCCTTGTTGCTTGATGAACAAGCTACACACCTGTCCTGGGACCTTGTAGGTGCTCTACCCTCTGCCTGGGGAGGTCACACAGATCCCCATATAACCTGCACCACCTCAGCCTCCTTCACAGCTTTAGATGTATGTGCCTCCCACCCCAGTAGTCCCTATCCTGTCCCCTGTTTTTCTTCAAAGCATTTATAGCCATCACCATCTAACCTACTAAATAGAGTAAGTCCTCACGTAACCTCACTGATAGGTTCTTGAAACCACCGCTTTAAGAGAAATGCTATAGAAGGAAAGCAGGCCATCAAATAACATTGTCATTTTCTTCAAAGTTGACAGCGATTATTTTATTTTCTCATCAATGCTATAATGAAATGAGGACATAGAAAGAAATGGGTTATCCACGGAAGGGGCTCCCCTTCCCCACCAGTCCGCCTGCCAGTACCTCCCTGCGCAGGGGCGGGGCCCAGATGACTGAGCCTGTGCCTTTCCGTGCTCCCCTTAGGCTAGGAGCAAGAACATGCACAACACAAACCCCATCCCAGAACAAGTGAAGGATCATGCAAAAATCTAGCCCACAAGACTGAGCTGGACACAGCAGATAGACAACCGAGAGAACCAGTAGCGAGACAAGAGAAACTGTAGAGACATGATGCCACGATGCGCACCTATGTGCTCACTGGGTGGGGAAGACCCGGGACCTCATTTTGGAGATGCTTTCTAGGAGAGCAACGCTCCTTCCCCACACTACGGGAGAGGAGAGGAAGACCAAAGATGGGATAATCGGCCCCACATCAAAACTGCAAACTGAGGCAGAGGAGATGATCTACAATGGCCATTCACAGGCGATTATATTCATAGAGAAACTTCTTCACTGACACTGACTGGGGACAAGACCCCCTAAATCTGACACCAGAGCCATAAGGTAAAGCAGGATAGCAGCGGATGGGATTGGAGAAGATGGCCTGCAGCAAGAAAACATGGACAGATCACAAATGAATACAGACTGATCGCCCAACGCAGACTTAAGACTGAAAACCTACCAGCAAGGCTTGCCTGGTTCCAACAACACAGTCCTTCACCCAGTGAAAGGACACTACCAAAGAAAAGAAAGAGACTAACGGACTTAGCACAACTAGTAGGCAACAAAGAGGGGGATTGAGAGCATGGAAGGGCCACCAGAGGGAGGAGGGTGGGGAGGTATCCCAAAAACCATTACAGAGGTTGTAATCTAAAGAACAAAATAAATATTTTTAAAAAATGGATTATTCAAAGACCTGTTAATTTTTCTCCTCCCATGAGAATGTAGACTTTACCAGGGTTGAGATTACTTCAAACATTTTGACTTTTAAACTTAAATCATTTTCATTTTTTCCAGCAGTTTAATTTGAAAATTTTCAAACATAAGTTGAGAGAATTGTTCCATGAACACTCACGTTCCCACCACCCAGACTCTGCTATTGTTAACATTTTATAACACTAACTTTACATGTGTCTAAGCTTCCAGTCATTTCTCCACCAGTAAATCTGATTTTTTGATGCATTTTAAAGTAGGTTACATACATCAGTACTCTTCATCCCTAAACACTTCAGAATGCCTATCAGCAACTAGAGTTCAGTATTTATGTAAATTCTTTTGTATTTTTGACAGTGAAATTTACATGGAGATGTTTAAATCTTCCATGTGCCATTCAATCAGTTTTGACAAATGCATCTGCCTATGAACCCCAACCTTTACCAAGACACAGAAAACTGTTTTCCCCCAGGAAATTCCCACAAGGCCCTTCTTTGTTAATCTCTAGGGAGCAGGAATTTTGACTGTTTCTCAGCCCCCTGTAGTTCCCTAGCTCTTCGAAAGGTGTCTGGCATATAACAGGTGTTCAGTAAATATTTATGGAATGAATAAATTAGCATAAAGAAGTGAGTTCATAAGAATTGAGCATTTGATCTTTGAGACCAGATAGAGATTTAAAAATTGGTTTCCTGTGAGTTTAAAGAAAATTCTTATGAGGCTACCAGACTCTGAGTTTACTAACTCAGAGAGGCTGCATCTGCAGATGGCAGAGCTGGGAGAGAGTGGGGGATTCCAAAGCCCCCCCTTCCATAGGATTTAGCTTCCCCTGCAGCCAGCCCATCTCGTGGTGTTCACAGTGTGTCCCTGATACAGTAACAAGTCAAGCAGGGACCTGGGGAGGGGAGTCACCACTCCCCAAATTCACCACGGCTTCCAGCTACCGGCAAATATAAACATGTTTATATGTTTCAAGGTGGAAGTGAAAACTTCTTGTCTTATGCATAGTGTGATTAAAAAGCTGGAAACTGTTTTTATTTATCTCAATTATGTAGTAATTATTTTTAGTGTGCTCACTCTGCAAATAAAATGTTAAAAAACAGTGCCAGCACTACATTTCCCAACCAGAATGCACTCTTAAACCCTCCTGCACAGATCAGGAGGCACCACAGATAACAGTGAGCAGAGCAGACAGCACCCCTACAACACACACACACACACACACACACACACACATTGTTGAACTGAAGAGTGTTTGCTGTGATAAACAGCAAGGGGAGTGTCACATGGTTGTGGGGTCAGTGAAAAAACTGGAGCAGGACAAAGTGCCTTCAACCCCTGCTGAAATCCAGCTCAGAGAAATGGAGTTCCCAGCAAGACCATGCAGACCCAGGCGGCACAAACAGATGGCGCCAGGACAGTGAGGAGAGCCCTTCCTGGCCTAGATGGGCAGAGTTTGTATTGAGGGGAGGGCTCAGAAAGAAGAAGGACAAGTCCAGATCTCCCCTATTGAGAGAAGAGATGCTGAACCACCTGATCAAATCTCTGCTTGCAGCCTCAACATGAAGGGATGCTAAGATTTCCAATTCACTCAACTCAAAGAACACTGACTGGCATTCTCTCCATGCCACACATCAGGAGCAGGCCACAAGGTTCAAGTGACTCTCCAACCTTCACCTGCTCCTGGAGGAGAGCTTCAGGCCACAGGGTCATGGGATTAGATTCTGGGCACTCCAAGATGGGCTACTACAATCTGTGCTGCAAAATATCTTCCCGGGGCATCCTGGCATGGGGTACTGGGAGAGGGTTAGCAGTCACAGCAACACCTGGCACCTTTTCTCAAGTAGAGAGTTCCCCTTATTCCTTATGATGCCAAGATGGACATCAGTGACCAACCTCATTGGAGATTCCTGTGGGTGAGCTTCTGAGCCAGCTGTTTCTCTGTGGACTCTGGGCTACTGTCCATCTCAGGTAGACCTTTGGCTAAATATGATCTCCAGGTTGGTGACAGGCAGGGTGTGCCTGCTGGCAGCAGCAATCAAGGCTAGATCTGGAGCAGGTAAGGGTATCAGAATGTCTTGTATCCCACAAGGCTGGAGAGTGTAATGTGTGTCCTCTAGCACCCTGCTCTTTGAGACTCTTGCTCAGAGCTGGAAGAGTGAGAAGCTCTTCTGCACAACTTCCCTGAGGCACAGAGACAAGAGGATTGGGAAAGCCTATCATGGGCTGTTTTCACTTTGTGCCCCTGGTCTATGGCCTGTCTCCTATTTCTCAGATGCCTAACCCCAACTCTTCTCAAAGTCTTCTCCCCATAATCCTCCAAAGTGAATGGAACTGGCACATTTATCAGGGGGGTCAGCCCTGCCTTGGAAACCTGTGGGACCCTGCCTTGACTCCTGGAAACACCCCCAATTTCTCTGCCTGGCTTTCAGTGTCCGCCGTAACACATGCCAACTTCCATTTCCAACTTTGTCTTCAGCTAACTTTAACTCCAACCTCTTCCTTGAGCCACACATCAGCCTCTACCTTCTCAAACTTGCTTGCAGCCACCCTGGCAGGACACTCACCTCCCATCGCCAGCCCCCCCACCCCCACCCCTCAGAGCCCATCTCCTAGAGTCTCTCCCAATTAGGACTACTCTCCAGCTGTCACCTTTCATAATTTAGCGTCCTCCTTTGATTTCTTGATGTTATTTCACACTCAACACCCCATGCAGGGACTCTGTAAGCACATGTTAAAGAAATAAACCTTTATATTTGTTTCTACCATGATGCTACTGTTGCAGCTAAAGTCTCTTGGGATTTACATATCCTGAGGAGAGGCCTGATCTAAGAAGGACCCCATTGCACAAGAGGTGAAGGAACCTGGAGTGAGAGAGAACAGGGAAGTTTCTCCTACTGGCTGTTCAGTCTTCCCTGGTCTCTTCCCAAGAGA
>PVHY01004255.1:76380-96492 GCA_004024945.1 Uropsilus gracilis
GGGGGGGGGGAAGCGGGCATTACTTCCTCCCACAGAAAGGTGCACCTGTGAGTCTGGTTGAGCAATGCCAAGATCTGACTTTCTTTTTGTGTGTGTTTATTTTACTCCTTTCATTGTTTAAAATTATTTTTTTATCATTTAACAAACATTAGTTTATACCATTGCACAGAATTTAAGGGAATAAATTCATACCTCATACCTGCATAATGCCACACCATACCCAGCCCAGAGCACCTTACCCCTTTACCTGGACCACTTCTTCCTCACACCCTCCTAAGCACTTGGGGTGTGTGATTATGTGTATGTGTGTGTTGGGGATGAGGCTTATAAGCAGAGCTTTCCAGCTTTGATTTTATTTAATGCTTTGTTTAATTGATTCTCACAGAGGAAACAGAAAAGAGCAGGGATAGGGTGCCCTGTGGGTGAAGTGTGTGAACCAACGCAAGGCCAGAAACATCATTCCATGGTGACTATGACAGAGAAGATGAGACCAGTTCTACACCCTTCAGACTCAGGAAAACCCCATGATTCCGCCAGCCCCACATTCACCAGGAGCACAGTGATTTAAGTTTGGTAAAACGAAAGCCCATTAAATTAATGTTATTAATTTGAATTTTATTGATTTCGTAGTTTGCCGTTCTATAATTTGTCCATTTGTCTTGCTTTTATAGTCAGATGAGAGCCATAAGCAAAAGGATTTTACTTCAGCTTTTATGTTGGTACATATTTAAATAACATTATATTAGAAAGCTCTTGAGTCAACAGAAGTAGGGGGAGTTCTGTGAAGATACTACTATTTTGAGAGGGGTCCAAGCAACACATGGGTTTGAGAAACATTTTATTGGTGGTCAGTCAACCCCTCCAAAACTCAGTATATTTCTTCACATGGAACCTGCAGGTGATTTTCTCAGGCAGTGTCTATGACCCCAAGTGCAATCCAGAGATGACAGAGGGTCGTGGAGTGGGCTGAGTGGAGATTTTCTTCTCTGAATTCACCCACAGAAACACTGGGGATCCAGCTTCCATCTCATTATACAAGAATGAGACGGATCCCCCTAAGCTGGCAGCTTGAGAGGAAGAAACACTCTGAAATTGTCATCATGTCCATTATCCCGGGGAACCAGGAGACTTGAGCCATCCCGTGCTGAAAGCTCCACCTCAAGAGCTGATCCCGGAGAAGGTCGGCTTTTCTCTCCATGCCCGATGGTCACAGACACAACCAAGCCAGAGGGATTGCTTTTTCTTTCTTTTTTCCCCAACAAGGAGCTACTGAGACACTGTGTGAAGTTATTAAGACTCTTAGCAGAGCAGCCAGTTCATAAGCAAACACCCACAACCCATTTATTTTTCACTTCACTAGATTTTATATTCTAATTGGCGTGCAGGGCAGAGTGTAAAGCCAATAGAAAAATGACAGTGAATGCATCAGCGAGGCAATTATAAACATGGTTGTAACCCGCGAGCCCAGAAAGTCAGGGAATGTTTAATTAGGCATAAAGCATATCCAAGAATTTATTTCCTGAACCTTCCTCTTTAGTCTTATCTCTGACTTCTCCCAACTCCCTTCTATCCCATTCCCAGGCTCTAGTTCACTATGGGGTCATTATGCCACTGCTTTTTCTGCATATAACTTTCTTCATCTGTCATGGATTGGCTGATTACCACTCACCCATTCACACAATTCTGGGATGCTGCCTCTTCCAGGAAGCCTTCCCTGACCCACAACAACACAGGAACTAGTGTCCCTTCTCTGTGCCCCACAGTAACTGAGTGTGCCCCTACTTGGCAGTCACCACATAAATGTGTCAGGTGGTTGGAATATGTATCACTATTATACTGTAAGCTCCTTGGGGTCAATGCCTCATGTCCTTTATATTATCTGGACCTGGTAGTGTCAGGTTCATATGGGTACTCAGGTCATGCTTTGGATGAATAGATAAATGAAGTTTCAAAGAAAATACTGTTATTAGAGGAGAACAAAAATGATCCCATGGTGACTTCTGTCCCCTTCGTCCTTTCCCTGCCTCTTCTGTCCCTGATCTTCAATCACAGGGCACTCAGCTCTGTGGGTTTTGACACCTCACTCCATGGTAAAGTAAAACCTTCAGGACAAAAGCACCAAGGCAATCACAGCTACCCCCTCTCCAACCTCCCAGGCCTCCTGTTGAAAACCCCAGATCTCATTCATCAATCTCATCCAGGACCCAAAGCGCCCCCACCACACTGGCTCTTAGTGACTGCATGACAGGGGAAGGAAGGAAGAAAGAATATTCCAAGTCCAGGTCCACTCTCAATGCCCCTAAATTTGCAAAGGCAGCTAGTTGTTGGGTTCCTTCTCCCATCACTAACCACTGTACACCCATTTTGCAGGAATGAGGCCAGAACATGGCTTTCATTGCCCCCAATTCAGCCTGGAGGGACTGACAGATGTATAGACCAGAACTGCAGGAACCTGCTATCCCCAGACTCATAATCAACCTACCCACTTCATCTACCACTCTTTCATCTTGGAATCCTATATGGTAAGATTAAATTTTCCCCCATCTTTCCACTTACTGGACTGTCTGAACCCCCAAAGAGCAATTGTTCATGATGCCAATCAGCAAAACCTGCCTCTCTCAAGAAGCAGGGAGAGGGCAGGTCAGCAGGGAGAGTCTGCACATATACAGCCCTGACTCTCAAAGTCCAGTCTATGGCATGCATAACCTTCAGTTCAAGCCATAAAAGTTGGTCTCTCTCTGCCTCTAACATTCTACTAGAAAATGAACCATAATTTGAAACACACAGTAAAATGTAATCTTTCCTTTTTAGCACCCAAGCGCCTTCATTTTCAAAGAAAACCCAACGGCTGGCAGATTGGATTTTGTTTTTTGTCATTTATACATTTTGCCTCAAAAGCTGCCTAGAGTACAAAAAAGAAGTTAGGGTATTCACACTCTGAAGATGAATCATCTTCAAAGCTGGCATCAGAACCCTCCATGTTCATAACCCCGGTCTTGAGACAAATGCTCTAGTCATTAACGAGAGCGCAGACGACGGGCTAGAGTTATGACTAGCGTTTGTTCACTGCAGTAAAGAATGTCCTCTATTAATGACAACAGCTGTCGGTTTAATAACCCCAGAAAAGATCATTAAATTCCTTCACATTTCCCAGAAACAGATGGAAGAATTGCAGAAAGGTTCAAGCATATGGGGAAACATATTGGATTCTGGCAGCTCCAAAGAGAGGCCAGAAATTCAACAACTCTAGTGGACTGTTCCACACAGTGCTGTCTGTGGGACACCCGAGGAGAACAGGTGCACCCCATGTCTTGGGGGAAAGGGCACAGAAGAATGGGGCATAGTGTTGAAACGACTTAACCCTTAATGGAGCCCTTGGTGCATTAAACTGGCCTGGGAAGATGACTGCAGAGTGGGCAGGGTCTTCTGATGATGAATGAGAGGTGAGAGTCAGCAGTCCTTGGCCCTGCCTTATTTCTTTGGTGGTTATCAGAAAATCATCCATGGAGAGAACATGACACACTCATTTTCCCATGTGTGCTGTCTCGGCACATTGCTTCCATGTACACAGATGTACCCAGGTCAGCCAGGCCACCTGCTGTCCTTTCTGCCAGTCCCTGATACCTGCATGAATTAAGCTTAGTTCACAGCGAGAACTGTCCACAGTGAGAACTCTTCAATGTGACCTGGATTCCTTTCCCTGAATTAAGGGTTATCAGAGGGAGCTGTGCAGTTTTGCGCATCCCGATACCAGAGGACATTGCAGGAACTCTGAGTTGAGTCGTCTGCTGACTCAGATCTGATTTAGTTTCCTTAGAAGGAGGGGGCAGTAACCATGGAATAAATGCAGAGTTATCACAAATCATTTCCCAAAATAAAGGCTCCAAGACATGGTGGTTTTACTGGTGAATTCTTTCAAACTTACCAGGAAATATTAATTCCCATGATACATAAACTGCTCTCACATGCAGACAAAAATAGAAAGCTGAGTTACTCATTCTGCGGTGGAAGCATGATCTTGACAATTTAATGTAGCTTGAAAAGGAGGGAAAAGCAGAGACCAAGATGGTTTTGGAATATAGATATAGTCCCATTGTGATTAGTGACAAATTTTAAGTTACACTGGTGAATTAAATAAGGATTAATCTTATTTTGCAAGACTGATTTAATGTTACAAATTAGTATTTGAACACAATTTTAATATTTGACAGAATATAAATTTAATATTATTGGATAGAAATATTAAGTATTGGAGAGATTTATATTCTATTTGTTTTCTTCTCAGATAATTAGTATTACAAGTTGAATCTCATCCTGACAAAAATGACATAGTAAATTTCTAAACCCCACTATCTCAGAATGTGATCTCATTTGGAAACAGGGATGTTGCTGATATCACTGGCCAAGATGAGATCACAATGAAGTAAGGTGAACCCCTAATCCATGTGATTCCTGCCTTAGAAGAAGAGTAGAAGAAAGAGACCCGGATAGTTCCTTGGGTGGCAGAGATAGACACAGGTGCCACTTAAGAACTCCAACATTTTTCAACAAAACAAAAATCTCAGAAAAGGCAGGAAAACAAGATTCCCTAATAACTTTTAGAAGAAGTGTCCCACCAAAGCCTTAATGTTGAACTTCCAGCATGCAGAATTGTGTAAATGTATAGAATAAAAGTTCTTTAAGTCATCTGGATTGTAATACTTTGTTACAGTCCCAGGGAAGCAACTGTGATTGGTCTAAATCAGGTATCAGACAACTTCAACTAGTGGGCCATCTTTCTACAGTTTGTAAATTAAGAATGATTTTTATACTTGATATTTTTTAAGAAGACGCACTAAAGATAGAGATTATGAGTGGCCCATTAAGTAGGAATATTTAGTATTTGGCACTAGCCCATGTTTAATATACAACCTTAATAATATATCCCCAATGTGTAAGCCAAATTTATCTGGGAGAAGAAACAGATGGGAATTTTAGCTAAGAAAACCGTTGATGAAAGAAGATTAAGGAGAAATATATTCTCAGATATTTACACATATATCTACAGTAATTAAAGTAGCAAAAATATTGGCCTACACATCAATGAAGTAGGATATACCATATAATAGATCCATTAAATGGATCTATTTTGATAATAATCAGAGATTAATGTATGCTCTAGAAGTATCAGATTTTATAGGAATAGATATATTTCTTTAAATATTGGGGGAAAGTTGAAATATAGGGGAAATAAATAATCACATAGATCATGCCACTATGTTATATATAAGAATTAATTCTAGACTAATTTCACAAACTAAATGTAAAAAAGTTAATTCTTGAAAAATTTGTAATTATTTTGATTGCTGCATAGAAAAGGATTTTCTAACTATAAAGCAGTGGAAAAATTGTAAGGAAAAGAACTACATAGATTTGATGACATTTCCAAACTACTGTACCTCAAGTGAATCATAAACAAAACTGAAAAACAAATGACAATCTAAAAAATATTTGACATAATTTGACAGTGAAAAGATTAATAACCTTCATAGATAAAAAAAGATCAATAAGAAAAACATGAGCATCCTAATAGAAAAATAGGCTGCAGTCCCCAACGATTCACAAAGGACATATAGGTAGCTAAGAACAAATGAGGAATAGTTGTTTTCCTGATAACCGGGGGGAAAGGTGCCTTTAAGAATGGTATTCCATGTTATTCTAAGGAAGGAACCTAAACATTCTGTGTTGGGAAAAATCCAGTTCAGCACCTTAATATGTGGAAATAGAGTGAAATAACCTTTCTGTACTTCAATCTCACAGTCCAGTCTGTTTTGCTACAGCACATGCTTCTGTAATAAGAATGAGGTCACATGCGATTGGCAGAGAAGGTAAGTACTTTAATAGAGCCCAGAATTCAAACTGGTTCATTTGCAATACTTCCCAGAAGAGGATGCTTTATTTAGGTCTCCACATTTCAGCAGCTGAACCCAAGGGACATGCCACAGCTGAACCTTAAGTCTTCGGGGGAGCAACTGATGCTAGTCACTCCCAGGCCTTAGCTAAGTCTGGCTGTGTGTTCTCCCTTCAGAGTGCCTATCACAGAAGGTCACGCACCACTTTATACATGTTGTCTTTGTCTCCATAGCACAGTATCTCATCTCCAATCCTTCCTTGTAACTCTTTCCAGGAAGCCACATTTAGAAGTTATGCAGTTGTTACTCTGCTTATTAGAAATTTAATTCATTTTTAAATAGCATTTTTATTATGATTGTTACTTTTTGTTAGTGTTGTGGTTACAACATAACATAAATCTTGAGTGATCTGCCTTAAACATATTTGCCCATAAGTCATGCCACTTTTAGTGCATGACTATGCAGAACACAATATTTTTGGCATTTTACATGACATATATGCATATATATCACATCATTGTAGAATAGATCTATATAATTATCAGCAGTCTCAGAAAAATTAACCAGCAAGTCCTCTCAAAGAAATAAATACATAGAAAAAAATCAGAGATATACATAAAAATTTATACACAAGTGTGTTCATTGAGGAGTTATTTATAAAACTAAAAAATTGGAAAACATCCAGATGCATAATACTTGATTGAATACCTGCTATTCTATCTATACAATGGAATCTATGAGGCTTTAAAAATAATCTTTTCCAAGAAAGCTTAGAGCAATAAAATTTTTCATAATAGATCATTAAATGGAGAAAAAGCAGTCTATAAAATAATGCCACCGAGTATCATTCAAATTGCATAATATAAATTATTAAGTTATGTATTTATTGTTCATATATAGTAAATATATAAACATATCCAGCAAAATATGAATGTAGTTATAAATAATAGTTGATGGGCTTGGGGTAAACATTAATTATCTCCTTGTATTTGTCTACATTCTGTATATCTTCTATAATGAATACAATTACTTTTATAAATAAGAGAAAACACTATTTTTAAGTAAACAAAAATGTAAAGGATGTTTTCAGATAAAAGGATGTGGCAGGAAGGGACTGGGGGAAGGAGAGAGAGAAGAAGGAGGAGAATAAGGTCACCCTAGTTTGATTCTTTGCTCCATCTCCAAAGAGACCAACAGAAGTAGCCTTTCCCTCCCCACTTCACCCTCTCAGCTTGCCTGTAAACAAATCTTAATTACTGAAAATGCAGCTTACTTTCCTAAGCTGACATCACCTGATTCTCCTACAGCCCCACTCCCTCTTGTCACAGTCCACAGGTGGGTACTCTGACTCCAGATTCCCTCACTCCCCAGTACCCTGTACCCTGGGGTTAAGTTCTCAGTCCCTCAAAGCTTGACTCAGCTCAGTTCAGGCCACAAGTCAAGACAACCCCTTAAACCCACCCCCTAGTACCCACCCTCTCCCAGGGTCACCAGCACAGGACTCCAGAGTGGCATTCCTGCTGCCTGCCCCATCCTGTAGAAATGATTGCGACCCAGTACTTCAGAGATAGGATGGGACAATGGTCCAGACTCTGGCAGGATGCTGATACAGCCCCCAGGTGGGGCACAAACTGTTGCAGAGAATCATCAGAATGGAAAATGCTTTGTGGCCCAAGGGAGGGTTCAGTGACCATTCAGGCAGGCCATGTCCATCTATGACCATGTGGGGAAATGATATCAGAATCACTCTGCTCCTCCTGCCAGGCCTCAGCATCACAAAGTCCCTCATACCCACCCAAGAACTAAAAGAGAAGAGGAACCTTGAATTGACAGAGACAAAGTCATAGATTGCTTAAAAAAGAAATTAACTTGCATTTATAAAGAATAATATGATGGCTTGTTTCCAGGGGCAACGTTGATCTGATTCCCCTGAAGGACCCTTCCAAGTGAAACTACTAAATGGTTGGATAAAATATTTTTTTAGATCTATTTAAATGCATTACTTAGCTGGCACAAAAGTAAGAAATGGGAAAAGCCCTAAAACAAAGTGAAATAGGAAGTCTGCAAAGAAAACGAGTGAGGAAATCAGCTTCCTCCCCAAGGGTCTCTGCTAACCCCAGGGATTCTGAAGTTCTCCCTGAAGACTGCAGGAAGGGAGGCAGGAGGTAAAACTCAGTCGTGGCCCAAGGCAAGAGAGTACATGGAACTCCTTCATTATAAAGCTGATACTCAAAAGGGCAGACTTTTAAACTATGGAAAATGGAACTACCATTTGATCCAGCAATTCCTCTATTGGGAATCTACCCAAAGGACACAAAAACACTGATTCCAAAGGACACCTGTACTCAGATGTTTATCGCAGCACCATTTACAATTGCCAAGACATGGAAACAACCTAAATGCCTCCAAACTGACAAATGGTTGGAAAAGATGTGGTATATTTACACAATGGAATACTATTCTGCAATCAAAACCAACAAATATGAAGCATTTGTGATAAAATGAATGGACCTAGAGAGAATCATATTAGCAGAAATAAGTCAGAAAGAAAAAGATCATATGAAACCATATGATCTCACCTATAAATGGCATATAAGAATACCAAAAAAAAAGTCCAGGAAAAACCCAAAATGACAGCAGAGCTGGAGCAGGCTGCTAGGGAGGGAGTGGTGGGAAGAAGAAATCAAGGAAGGGAAGAGCACAAGAAGATTGAAATGAAGGCTCATGGGTGATAGGGTAGAAGGAGAACCCCAGCAAATGCAATGATGTAATATAAATATATATATAATACATATACACACACATAAATATGTAAACAACAAAATGATTAATAAAAAGGGGGCAAGAGCTACACCCCCCCAAAGTGAGTAAGGAATAAACCGGGATCTCTGCAAAGAGGAAGCGTGGAAACTCATCTGTCTTGATTCCTGTGTGGGTTGCAAGGAAAACGTGTTGTAAACAGTCAGCCAGCACCTCTTACACAACAATGATGTTCAAAACTGCATCTGTGAGGGTCAAGAGAACATGATGGGGTGCACAAGCATGGTAGAGGTGCACAGAGTACCTCTCTGAGAAACCACCTCAAAGGAGGCCGCAAGAATCCCCACAAACAGAATCCTGAGGACAGTATACTGCCATAACTCTCAATCACTGAATACAAAAACACACAAAGAAATGAAGACCATGAGTGACAACCTGCAGGGTGAAGAAAATTAATATATTCACAAAGACATCAGACACAGGAATTTTCAGAAATAAAATATAATATATACACACAGGGAGAAAAAAGGAAATTTGAATCTGAACCTTAAAATGTATAGGTATAAAACCGCAATAATTGAGATTCAAAATTCAGTCAACACATTAAGTAGCAGATTAAACACTGTGAAAAGAGAAATGGTAAACTGAAAGATATAAAGAAATTACCTAAACTTCAATGCACAGGATGAAAGATGGACACATGGGAGAAGCTAAAAGACAAAGCAAGTATCCATAGAAGGCGCAATATGTTGACAACAGGATTCCAAAAATGATCAGAGCATGAGAAAGAAGCAGGATGTATGAAGCAATAATGGTGTGGGTTTTCCAGACTTGTTGAAGGACAACAGTTGTCAGTTTCAATAAAAGTCATGATTTTCAATCAGAATATGTCTTACAAATCCTCCTCCTAAGTACATTACAATTGTGGGAGATCAAAGAGAAAAAAGATCATGATTAAAATGACTACCAATTTCTCAGACCCTACAATGCAAGACAGATGATTCCTTACCAAGGGGAAAGACATTTGCACACCATACATCTGACAAATTTATCCAAGATCTACAAAGAACTCATATAATTCAACAGAAAGAAAACAAAAAGCACAGTCAAAATACGAGCAGAAGCACTAAATGGACACTTCTCCAAAGAAGATATATGAACAACAGGCATATGAAAAATATGCATCACTTATCACAACAGAAATGTAAATTAAAATCACAGTGAGATACCACCTCACACCCGTGAGAATGGCCTATGTCAAATAGAACACAAGCAAGTGTTTTTGAGGATGTGAAATAAAAGCAACACTACTACACTGATGGTGGGAATGTTGACTGGTCCAACCTCTATAAAAAGAAGTATGAAAATTTCTCAAAATATTTTAAATAGATCTACCATACAAACCAGTCATTCCAATCTTAGATATCAACTTGAAGGATGCAAAAACACTACCTCAAAGGGGTATACGTATTCCTGTGTTTATTGCAGCACTATTTACAGCAGCCAAGTAATGGAAACAATCTAAGTTCCCAACAGCTGATAGTGGATTAAAAGCTGTGGCATGTATACACAATGCAGTACTGCTACTTCAGTGTTTAAATTACAAAAAAGAAAAAGAAAAAAGTACATTCACATCATTTGCAACAACATAGATGGATCTAGAGGGGATTGTGCTAAGCAAAATAAGTCAGTAGAAGAAAGACAAATGCCAGATGATTCTACATACATGGAATACAGAGAGATAAAGGAAAAAACAAAATTGAACCAACTCTAAAAATTTAACTGCAGACATGAGGCTACCAGAGAAGAAAGTGGATTTGGGGAGCAAGGGGGAAGGTGCCCGGTGGATTGTGGTGGAGAACTGTGGGGGCATTGGTGATGGATGCAATGCAGTAACATACATCTGAAGAGGTACGAACCTGTATCCCTATATCATGTACAGTGTTGTCAACAAACTATCTCTAGAATGAGAACAAAAAGGGAGTACAAGTGATTATGGTGGTAGATGTGGGGTTCTTCGGTGTGGAGGCACCATGATAATATGACCTGGAGGGGGAGATCCTACATATTGATGGCAGAGACAATGATGCAAACCAATACTAACTCTATGAAAATATTTTTTCAAATAAAATAAAATGCAAGTCATTACAAAGTAAAAGTTAAAGAAGAACATATTATGTTATCTTCAAATAGGTTGAGAGAAAATAACTATTAACCTAAAATTCTATACCCACCATAAATTTTCTTTTAAAATTGAAAAATAAAAATACTGTGCGATAACTCAAACAGCATTTACTACTTAAGAATTCCACTAAAAGAAATCTTAAAGTTTGTACCTTCCAGCAGAAGGGAAATGGTCCCAAATGAAAGATATAAAATGTGAGCTAGGATAGTGAAGAAAGATATTGGAAAATAGTGAAATCTACACATGATTGTGTAAACAGAGATAATGATAACTCATTGGAATGAAAAATTATCTAGACTTAGAATGTTGGACTATTGTTTATAAGCTTAGAGGCGAATACAAACTTGGAGATGAGTATAAGCTTGGAGGTAAGAAATTGGAAATTCTTCAGAGAGACCACCCCCACCCCAGGGCCACCTTATACATGCAATGTATAGTGATGGTACCACTTCCTCCAAAAGGGAAGGGTACTTGGGATGTTCAGGAAGAACAAAGGAAATCAACTTTATGTAATACTTTGGCTCTTCCCCATTCCAATCTTACCTCTTTGCTATGCTTACTGAGTTTTTTCCTCAACAACAGGCATGATATCCTGCTTTTGTAATTCAGCAAGGCAAATGATGTATCCCAATCAAACTCTGACAAAAGAAAGGAAAAAAAGAGGATTTTTACTGTTAATGTGTCCCACTCTTCCCTCTGTTTTCCAGTCAGGTGCTTGGACCACATTTATTGCAGATGTTTATGGCATCCCAAAACACCACAACAAGCAGTAGAAACACTCTAAGAGCTTCCAAAATGTCTACCAATTTCCTGAAATGCCCGTCTCAGTAACCACATAACAATTTAACCAAGTGCTTTGCTACCACATTACAAGGGGCATCAGCTTCCCAGATACAAAAGGAACTTTCTGCAGTGCATTCCTTCCTAGCTAGCTCAACAATGCCACATTTCAGAGCCTATTACTCACAAATACCCTGATTACAGCTACCAATTTCTGCTTTTAGGATTCTTGTTTGCAAGTAGAAATACAACTTCAAGAACTCAGTCAAGAAAAGGGATGTATTGATTTATAGTATTGAGAAGTTCAGAGCTCAAGATGGTTGAAGGCTTGCTCAAGTCCTGGAACTCAAATTGCATTCTCAAGACCTGTTCTTTGTCAAGGCTGGGTACAACCTGCTTCTCTTGTAGGCCACCCTCATTCTCCAACTAGAAATGGTGAAACCAGCACAGGCAGCCCCAGGCAGATCACCTAACACTGTCCTAGTTTCCTTCATTAAGTCCTGAGTTTTGTGAATGATGCCTTTAAAGAGTGGTGGTCAGTGTGGACAAGGATCCCATAGTCTACGTATCATAGTCATAGTCTATGTATCAGGATACCCAGACAATAGACTGGCCTACTGAGAGATACTGAAAAGAACTTCACAGCATAACTAGTGCTACCAAAGAACTAGCTATAATAAGGAACCATGTGGAGATCCAACTAGAGATGGTGGTCTCAATATTTTATAGGAGAGACCGTACCCTGCATAACAGAACAACTGCTATAGGAATAGGATACAAACTTACAAGGGGGAAAAAATCACAGAATGACCAATGAAATTTGAGTTTCAGATAACAAGTAGTTTTCTAGAGTAAACATGCCCAGGCAATATTTGTGACACATTAAAGGAATGATTTGCTTGTTATCTGAAATTCCAGTTTCACTGTGCATCCTATATCCTATCTGGCACGCCTGGAGGGAAAAGATGTGAGGCATGCTTCTGAGTCCCTTGCCCTCCCCTTGGACCACTCCCTGCAGGCAGAATCCCACAGGGAACCCCAGGATCCAAACCTGCCAGAACTGCAAGGGGTAGAAAAAGAACCACTCTCCATTGAAGATAAAAGCCTGAAAGATGAACGACAGTGACATGGGTCCCCTGGAGTTTACTAAAGAATAGTGGTTGTGACATTGCTTATTTCGTATGAATATGTTTGCCTCCCCTTGTTTTCTGACCTGGTGCTCTTGATCACATTAAATCCACCCAGCATTATCAGTCTGAGAATGTCAGCACCACTGGTCAAGGCGGCCGCATGGATAAGGGTTTCTGTCTGGCATTCAGCCATGGCCACAGTAGAATCACTCTAAAATCTCTAAGAACCATGTTACCCGGATCCCACCCCAGAGCATCTGATTCAGGCTGCATGATCTGGGACACTGGGATTTCTTTAAGGCTTCCCAGGTGATTCTGCTGTACATCTGGTATACAGTCATGGGTGGTACCCACTGGTCATAAAGAATGAGGTCATAAAGGAGGCAAATCAGGCCTGAGGACTTCTCCTGTAGGCATGTGACTGGAGAGAAAGTAAACAATCAATAATATGGAGGAAGATGCAAGACATTTTGGTTAAGTATCCAGAAAAAGATATAAAATTGGGTATGTAACATGAATTTAAGAATACAAAACTTCTATACCAAACAGTTACAAAGGAAATATCAAAATACTAACAAAGGGGCTTCTGGGTGGTAGAAGAGTGAATTGCTAATTTCTACTTTACATGTTGCTCAAATTTTAATTTTTTCCCTGTGGTAAGCATTACTTTCATAATTCAATGTTTTAAAATTTTAGGTAGAAAAAATATATAAACCTCTTAGAGTATATCTGAGGCTTCTATGATGAGGTCCCTCCTATACTTCACCTGTCTCCTTTGCCCCCGCACACCCACTGAACCTGCCCTTGTTACTTTCAAACCTCACATTGATTTACCCCAGTCACCACGGGTAGACTCTCCCTTATCTATGCAATCAGATCTCAACCTTCAAACTAGGTCATGCCTACCCCCACCGAAGCCTTCCCATAAGGCCACCTAGGAATCCACTAATCCCCCCTCTTCTTGTTCTGAGGGTCACAGAGATGATCCCCTCCACCAGAGAAGTGGCCTCCTCCACCACAGAAGCAAAGGTCTTGTCACCAGCCTTGAGTGGGAGGCTTTTTCCCTTCCCTTGCAATTAGCTTTAGCTTCACCCCTTGCAGAACGGAGCATGGAGTCAGACATGACTGCGTTCCTTACCTCCTGGACCTCACCCCACTGGAGACAGAGGGAAATCCAAGCATTTTGCACCAGTTCATTTAGATCTTAGCAGAGCGTAAAATGAACTCTCTAGGAAATTATAAAAACATGCAATCTGCTGGTCTGGCCACAATAAACAAACTATGCCTGCCTTTCAAAGCAGGTGCCCCTAAGCACCAGTACACAGGAGTCACCCCCACACTCCCTCCGCTGGGTTCCTGTGAGGCAACCTGGAGGCCTGAGAGCTGCAGAAGCAACACCCCACAGCAGAGAAGCACATCACTCACCTCCATGTCCTAGGGGCACAGACGGAACCTAACACCAAGGTATTCTGTATGCATACCGCCAGGCAGCTGGACAGACTGCTGTTAGCAGAACTGCTGCGCTCATGAGAGTCAGACTTGGTCCTGGCTCAGTCCATTTCCTCCAAGGTTGGGAGAGATGGTAACTACCAACAAGGTCAGAGGAATGGATGAGGTTCCCAGGGATAAGACAAGGTGGAAACCCTTTGAGAACTCAAAAAGTGAGTCCTTCTACCTGGGAGGAAGGTTTTCCAAGAGATGCAGTAGGATGACTCTTAAGGGCTGAAGAGAAGTTCTTGGATGAGCAGGGTGAGGGGGAAAAAGGAAACAGAAAGGGGGAGAACGTGCAAAGATGAGAAAAGCAAGCACAGGGTTGAGGAGCCTGGATTCTTGCCCTAAAAAAGGGGGAACAGAGGAGTGTAAACGGGGGGGGGATGCCCCACACAGGTCTGTTTTACAAAGATCCTCCAGCTGGATCCTTCTCTGGCAGGTAGATGGCCTGAGCACTAGAGAGCTGGGCTACTATAGTTTGTAGCTGCAAGATGACAGGTTCTGAGCTGAGAGGTGGTGCAGAAGAGACCAGAGGGCACCTTCCTCCCCAGAAGGGAAGGAGAAAACCCAAACACCCAGGGGATACCACGTTTCTTGGTCCTGTAAGGTGCTGGGTGGTGGAGGGGAGACAGGGAGGGAGGGAGGGATCAATCTGTATTTCATGGCACTGCATCAGATCCCTTCTACTTGGCTTCAAAGCTGTCCCTCAACATGGCCCTACAAACCCTTTGAGCCCCAAACAACCCTTACAGGTTCCTTATTGCAGCTTCTTAACACCCCTCTTCTCCACCATACACCACACTCCTGTCCAGGTTCTCTGCTCCCCAAGGTTCTACTTCCTCCTGCTAAGGTCAAAGAACACCAGATTCAGACTCTTGGTCTTCAAGTCCCCCAGTATCAAGTGTTGTGTGGGGCTATGGGGGTGCCTTTACTCCTGAGCCTCAGTTCTCCCAACTACATTGAGGAGATCATAATACCCACCTTACAGGAATGAGAGATGGTACAACAATGAAATATAAAAAGCTCCTAGTGTGTGCTTGGCACTGAGTAGGTGCTCAGGAATTCACAACTACCATTGTGAGAATCCACAGATTTCTCATTGCTCACCCCCCTCCAGAAAGCACTCCTGGTCATTCAGCCTAGTACTTATTCCTCCTTCAGCTCTGAGAATCCTTGTAGTTTGCCCTACCAGCCTAACACCTGACTCCTTACTTTTTTGTGTTGAACACTGTTTCCTGCCTCCCTAAGACACAGAAAGTTCTCTGAGGCAGAGATTACATCTTCCCCCTCCCCCACAGTACAGGGCTTGGCACATAGTAGGTATTCTGGTAAGCAGATGGAATGAGGCCAGTTCACTGAGATTTGGAAGTTTGCCTTTTTGACAAAGACAATAGGGAGCTAGTGAAGGTTCTGGAGGAAGGGAGGTGACAGAAAGGTCATTTGGGTGAGACATTGAACAACAGAGCCACAATATTCCCAGCATGTTTCCTTCCTTCTCTCCCTGCTGAGGCCACTGGCAGAGTGATGAATGTTCTAGGCGCTGCGCATTATTAATCACCTTAAAAGCAAACATTCATCTTGCTGCAAGATTTTTACTTTTCTCCTCTAATAATGGATTAAAACGCCTGGATATTAATGGGCCAGATAATTTACGTTTTGCTTAAGCAGAAAAAACAAACCATCAGGCCCTCGTGGCAACACCACTTTCCGACAGATTGAGAGATAGGCTGAATAAATTGCTGTAACTAAAGTACGCACGCACGCATGCTCACCCACCGATACATGACAGTTTTCAAACAGTCTGCAACAGGCACAATATGATTTCTGTATCAAACACCCATTCTCCCTGAAGGATTTTCCACTCCTCCTCGCCTTCCCAGACGCTTGGGCAACTGAGCTGCAAATCCCCGGGCAACAGGCCCTCTGCTCCTGCTTTTAAACTGCAGCCTCAGTCCTGAATAAATCACGCCTGAAAGACACTAATCCATGGAGGTGCTAACAGCATCAGCTGCCAGCAAGGTTGACCATTGTCTTTATCCTCTTATTTCACCCACTCTCCTTACCAAGGCCTTGAAAAGAGGTTTCCAGAGAGGAAGTCAAAGAAGAACTCTTTATCTCCGTCTTCTGTTTGAACACCCATGAAAAATAAGCCACGGTGTATTGGCTCAGATTCCAGTCCATGGCTGAAATACTGTAGTCAGCCAGGCTACAGAATGGAGACAGGAGACCAGAATACTTACTTCTACACTTGCACCGAATTCTGGTGACCTGGACTAATTTCTTACCATTCTCTGGGAGTCAGGTACCCCAACTGAATGTTTGATTTCAATAACTGCCATTTGGGCATAGCAACCCATGGGTTCCAACAGTCACGCAAGATAAGAACATCAAGTAATGGAGCTAAGCACTTAAAAAGAGCAGCTTAAACTGCTCTTGTCCAGCAAACTATCCACTAAACATGTTCAATCCCCAGGTGCCCCTACCTCTGAGTGTGGGCATTCAAGACCCTTATCAAGGCACCAGAACAGACGGTCTCACTGAGCTTGCTCAGTTCTAAAAAAAAAAAAAAAAAAAAAAAAAAAAAAAAAAAAAAAAAAAAAAAAAAAAAAAAAAAAAAAAAAAAAAAAAAAAAAAAAAAAAAAAAGGTGGTACAGGTTCGCCTACTCCCAAAACATGGGACTCTGTCCTCTCTTCTGGAGCAACCCAGAGAGAGAAGAGATAACACAGTAAATAAGGCCATGACAACTAGTTGAAACAAACAGAGTGAGTCATCTTAGCCAACACTCACTGTGTTCATCTGCTTGTTGTATAGACCCTGCTTATGCATACTTAGATTTTCAGTGAGAACATTACACTTAGTTCCCTGCAAATAAAGTTTCACCAACCAAGGCTCCGCACCCCTGCCTCAGACCAGAGGTAATCCAACCTCATATTTATCATATTCTGTAAGAATACAAAGACTGAAAATACTACCACCACTTTGACCAAGTTACTATTTGTAGTAATATACATTACTGCATTTACAATCTTTTCACATACATAGGAAGAGTTACCAGGACAAGCCATATCCTTGGTCATAAGACATATCTCAAGCCACTTAAAAAGACTAAAATCATACAAGTTCTATTCTATTCTATAATGGAATTAAATTTAGAAGTAATAACAGTAAGTCATCTAGAAAATCACCAAATAGCAGAAAATTAAGCAAAACACTTTAAAATAACTTGTAGATCAATGAAGAAATAACAAGGTAAATAGGAAAATGTTTCAAGCTGAATGATAATGAAAGCAAAACTTAGGAAAAATTTGTAGGCTACAGCTAAAGCAGAATTTAGAAGGAAAGTTAGAGCTTTAAGAGTCTGTATTAATAAGGGGGGAAAAAACACAAAATCAATGACCTAAGTTTTCACCTACAGATGTAAAAGAGAAAAGCAAATGAAACTCAATGTAAGCAGGAGATAGGAAACAATAACAAGAGAGGGAAATCAATGAACAAAAAATTGGCCAAACATTAGTGAAAATCAGCAGTCAAACTTGTGTCTTTGAAAATAGAAATATAATTGGTAGCTTTACAGGGAGGCCAATCATGAAAAAAGAAGAGAAAAAATATACTACCAATACTGAGAATATGACAAATTCCTTTTTTATTAAAAACAACATTAGAAAATATTGTGAATAACCTTATGCCAATAAATTGACAACTTAGATAAAATAGGCAAGCTTCTTGAGAAAAATAACTCCAAAACTAACATTACATGAAAGTATAAATCTAAATAACCACATATGTAGAATAATTTTTAATTCATAATCACCTGCAAAGATGCCAAACTCAAGTAGATCTGCCAACAAATATTATCAAACATTGAAGAAATAGCACCAATATTAAACTTTTTCAGGAAAATCAAGAAGGGAATAGAGCCAAAATAATCCTGATACCAAAAGCTGGCAAATATATTAGAAAAAAAGGAAAATTACAGACCAATTTTTATAAGTACAGAAATAAAGACCCTTTTAAAGTATTATCACCCATATCAAAAACCAAGAAAATAACCAAAAAAACAACCTAATCCACCAACTCAAAAAACTAGAAAAAGAGCAACAAAAAAATCCAAAACCTAGCAGAAGACAAGAAATAACAAAAATAAAAGAAGAAATAAATAATCTAGAAGCCAAAAATACTATCCAGAAGATCGATAAAACCAAAAGCTGGTTCTTTGAAAAAATAAATAAAATTGACAAGCCCCTTGCAAAACTCACAAAAGAACAAAGAGAGAGAATTCAAATAAACAGAATCACAAATGAAAGAGGAGAAATTACAATAGACACAAAAGAAATCCAAAAGATAAGAGATTACTATGAACAACTATATGGAAACAAATACAACAACCTGGATGAGATGGACAGATTCTTAGAAAGATACAACTCTCCAAAATTAAACAAGGAAGATATAGAGAATTTAAATAAACCAATCACAAGCAGTGAAATTGAAGGAGTCATCAAAACTCTACCTAAAAACAAGAGCCCAGGACCAGATGGCTTTACAAACAAATTCTACCAGACATTCAAAGATGATATAATGCCTGTGCTACTAAAGCTCTTCCAAAAAATAGAGAAAGAAGGAAAACTTACAAACACATTCTATGACGTAAACACCACACTCATACCAAAACCAAATAAGGACAGCTCCAAGAAAGAAAACTATAGGCCAATTTCCTTAATGAACACAGATGCAAAAATTTTAAACAAAATCCTGGCAAACCGAATCCAATGATGCATAAAAAGCATTATTCACCATGACCAAGTGGGATTTATGCCAGGGGCACAAGGATGGTTCAACATCCGGAAATCAATTAACATAATACACCACATCAACAAAGAGAAAAGCAAAAACCACATGATAATATCAAAAGAGAAAGCATTTGACAAAGTCCAGCATCCATTTATGATAAAAGCCCTTGAAAAATTAGGGATTAAAAGAACATACCTCAACATAATAAAAAGACATCTATGACAAACCTACGGCAAACATCACCCTAAATTGGGAAAAACTAAAAGCATTCCAGTTGAGATCCGGAACCAGGCAAGGATGCCCAGAGTTCCCCATTACTCTTTAACATTGTACTGGAAGTTCTAGCTAGGGCAATAAGGCAAGAGAAAGGCATAAAAGAAATACAAATAGGTAAAGAGGAACTGAAGCTATCATATATGTGAATGACATGATTCTCTACATAGATGACCCCAAAAAATCCACAGAAAAATTGCTTGAAATAATAAACCAGTTCAGTAATATAGCTGGATACAAAATCAACACACAGAAGTCAGAAGCTTTCCTATATACAAAAAGTCAAATAGAAGAAGAAGAAATTCAAAAAAACCATCCCATTTACCATTGCAGCAAAAAAAAAATAAAATACCTGGGAATAAACCTAACAAAAAATGTGAAAGAACTCTACAAAGAAAACTTTAGAACACTACTAAAAGAGATAGAAAATATAAGGAAATGGAAAGACATTCCCTGCTCATGGATTGGAAGGATAAATATCATCAAAATGGCCATCTTACCAAAGGCAATCTATAGATTCAATGCAATCCCAATAAAAATCCCAATGACATTTTTTAAAGAGATAGAACAAAAATTAATGAAATTCATATGGAATAACAAAAGGCCTTGAATATCAAAAAACCTCCTGACCAGAAAAAAAGAGAATGGAGGTATTACAATTCCAAACTTCAGGGGCTCGGCAGCGCCCAGGGTTCGCGCGGGCCTCTGTGCCCGCGCACCCCGCGGCCACGCCACCAGGGCGTGGCCGCCTGCGTCAGTGCGCAGCGGCCCCCCACGCTTCCCCCAGGTCAGGCGGGGTGGGGCCGAGGCTCG